>APFE030537696.1:167983-197333 GCA_000404065.3 Pinus taeda | reverse complement strand
TATGGGAATGCCTACCTTAGCGATGATATGATCTCATATATATATTTTGCATTGAATGTTTTTACAGGTTCCAACCGACCTCTCCGCAAGATGAGCCTCGAAATGATAAATCACTTCACTCTTCCTATATGATAAATGAAAAAATCCTCATATACTACAGACTTCACTTTAGCGGGCAATCTGTTACACAAAAATATCATCACCTTGATTATTTGTAGTCGGTGTAGGTCTATCACCACCTATACCAGCTTCCTAAGCAAGTATCAAACCTCAGCTCTTCAAAACAAGCTTTAGAAATGAGAGAAAGACATCAAAAAAGCAATGTAACTCTGGTTCCGCACTTTCCCTCACTTTTGCCTACGGGCCCACACCTTCTATTCAGGATATATGCGTACTTATATGCTCTGTATGTAAATGGGAAGGTGCGTACCCCTGTAAAAGTCAAAAGGCGCAATCTTTATCTTAAAAAACTCATCTTGGGTTAATTCTAGACTTTTCTAGAAGCATTTGTTACATGGATTATTCGCTCCAAGTGGTTCATGCATCCCATGAGAGGAGGAACTAATCCCTTGTTGAGAGGAGCTATCCCTTTGAAGGAGGAATCTATCGCTTTGAAGGAGGAGCTGGTAACTGATTTCCATTGCACTATAAATTGAGGCATTGGGTCAGTGGCTAGAGAGGTTAGAAGCTGAACTTTTGAGGGTAAATGCTAGTGAAATCAAGACTTCCTATTTGAGTTTAAGAGGAGAGATCACATACCTTTTTGGCTTCATTAGGGAGTCAGTGAAGCTTGTCAAAGTAGAGGAGACTTCTTGTTGGACCCTGGGAGGAGCTTGTACAGCGTCAAGGAAAAGGTTGTAAGGTTCTTCTCTTTTTGAATTAATACAATCAAGCTCATTTTTCTCAACAAGTATCTCATGTTATTTGTTTCATGGACTCCTTGACTTTCATGTTGAATATGTTTTATAATATTGGATATTCAGGTGCTATTTAATCGTTTGCCTTGTTTGTGCTTGCAGGTTTGCGACAAAGGAACTTACTTGGATCAAAGGAGCGAAAGGCATCTCCAAACTTGCGTTGGACATGAGGTAGGCCTTAAACACATTTGTTTGCCATTATTTATAAAGCGCATTTAGAGAAAGATAGTGTCTGGTTGGTTTGTTTGTCATTAAGTCTTCATTAGATTCTAGGAAGGTCTATCTTGTCCGCAAGATCGACTCATTCCACGTGACAGTGGGCCATACTGATTGTAACTTCAAAGGTTGAACATGTATTTCTTCATCAGTTCTACTTTAACATTTTCTTTCTTGATACTTTAGATCTCATATAACCGAATCTGCAATGGAAGGGTGGGACAAGGTGCCTTCTTCTTCCGCTGCAGTCTAGTTGTCAATCCTGCCGAGATGTGATAGGCTACTTCCTACATGACAAGTACGTCCAAGGCAAAATTTGGCAGAACATGTGGAGGCTTCTCCGCATTGAACAGTTGCATGAAAGTGTCAGATGGTGAGGGATACCAATATGCAATACCTATCAATGCTTCCATTGCTTCCTTTTACATGCAAGGTGGATCTTGTTTGAATATCATCTTGTACAAAGGGACGACAAAATGGTTGAACAATCGTGTGATTACTCCTTTGAAGCTGCATTCCGACAACAACTTGAAATATGTGTTCATAGCAGTCTCTGTCGGTGACCATTCCCACACCAAGCTTGGGAACTCATGTCGGGCACAAACTGCATCTAGGATGTAGGTGACCATGTAAATCTCTACATGCATACCTCTGGGTGACTATAGAGCCTTCGTAACTTGCTCCTTTAGCTGATGAGCCAGTATGTTGGACCAGTTACATGGTTTTCCTTCTCTAGCCACTTGGTCCAGTGCAACCACCCAACTCTATGGGAAGGTTTTCATGCTTGCTTGGCCATATAGTGGACAATAAAATATTATCCTGTATTGGTACACCTTCCTAAGTATCTTTGTCTTATATATTTGGTTGGGTGTCATCCTGAAACGAGCTTGGGAGTCTCCATGGTAGTCACAGGCTTTGACATGTGATACCTCTCATCATAATCCTATTCCTAGAAGGTCGCAAGCTTCGTCCCACTAACATTGCTCAAGGTCATCGTTTTAGGATCAGTGTGAGAGATGATCCAGTGTATCATGTCTGTGCATGGGTACATGGGATACATGCATGCAATTCGGTATAAGTCGAACATGTGAATGTTCACGTACACCTAACAGTCTTCGAGGTGTTCCCTAATAGTGCCTGTGAATGTTGCATTGACTTATTGCCACTTTAGTTTGATGTTCTTGTCTAGATACAACTTTGTATCTTCATAGATTGACAGAGTATAGGACATTTGCTCAACTACTGTTCCATCTACATTTCCATCAGTGTCCTAAGATCCTGTCCTCCTGGAAGCCATTAAGACACATGAAAACCTAAAAGATATGTATACTAGCAACATGCATCGTAAGAAATCTATCAGCGAAAACAAAACAAATTCTGGGGAAAGACACAACACATACCTAGTAAACTGATGAGCAAGATTATACAACTTCTTTTGGGACGCTGGGTGACTAGCTGCCAGAACTGTGCAAAAGGCAATTTGGGCTATCTTGGAGGTAGGACTGGCTGTTGGATCTATGCAATGTGCAACCAAGATTGGTTGTTGGCTGCTAGGATTGCGCAATGCGCAAACCCAGCTTGGAAGGACTACAGGCTCAGGGAGAAATTTGCGCAATTTCCAGGGCCAACAATTATTATCCTCTAGAAATGCGCAAAATAGTCCTGGGAAGAAAATGTGCATTTCTGGAGAGGAAGGTAGAGCCTTTCTTCCCTAGATTGCGCAAAGCAGTCTCATTGAGGTAGAGTCCGAGCCAAGGTTGGCCCGACTTGCTGACGGGAAACTGAAAGTGAATAAGATAGTGAATGCATGGTGAAACTAAGTGATAGAAGAAGTGATTGATAGTGCATGCAAAACAGGAATGAAAGATTCAACAAACGGATCAATCATGCATGTGGGTGAAGCAATTCCCTAGTTCGATGAATGTTTGTAAAAAACAGTTTCATCCATGCGACATCAGTGAGATTGCAACAAAAACTGAAACAGAGCTAGGACAAGCTAGTATACATGTAAATGACAACAGGAATTCAAAGACATCAAGAAAACAACACTCATACAAGCGAATACACAAAAAACAACAGAAATGCTGAAAAGACAAGTTGAGAGCACTTACCCATGAATAGCTGAGCCGGATGTGTCGAAGAGTCCTAGATGTGCTATGGGATGTCAGAGCTTCAAGATCGATGTGAAAGAATGAGCTCTGATGCATGGAATAAATAAGCTTGCATTAATGATGCGAATGCCACAAATCCAGGAAAAAACAAAACTTGGAGGGAAACTTCTAAAACAACTTTGCATGTAACCCTCAGCTTCTAAAATTAGCTCCCTGAATCACATCATGCCTTTTTTTCTTTTCCAAGAAGAACAAGTCATGCATGCATGCAAGTCAAATTTCCTTGGTCCCTGGTGGAACCGGTCAACTAGATTGCTCATGCATGCAGCTGCTCAACTGCTTGAGAAAATATGCATTTCTGGCTGGGAGTTGGGTTGACTGCCGAGGATGTTTACGCAATTTATGGGTAGAGCATCTAACTGTTACCCAAATTTGAGCAAATTCTGGGCTGAGTAGCCCTGCTGAGGAAATTTGCACAAATCTTGCTAGGAGTGTTGATTGGCAGGATTGCGCAATCTTGGAGACCAACATGCTGCCAAAGAGGATTGCGCAATTTCTAGAGGGAAGGCTGGTTGACCTCCAGAAATGCGCAATTTTCAAAGGGAATTTGCTCAGCCTGGAGCTGGACCAAGTCCGGGTGAGAATCCTTTGAGTGAAATGCATTAAGTTGTGCTCAATAGGTTGCCTTTGTGCATGAAAAACACTGAATCTTGTGTACTTGAAGAAGCAAGACAAAGTGTTGTGTAAGGTTTGTAGGGAGGCTCCAAAACGAGCTAAGGGAAAATTTTAGAAGGTGATTGTAGCTGCTACAACAGAATGCTATCAACCAATACTTAAAAACTTGCTCTATTTATTTTTGAACTTGCTCTGATACCACATGATGATGAAACCTTCTTCTATTTATTTTTGAACCTACTCTGATACCACATAAGATGAATGAGTGGAGATAGTTTAAAACACCACCGCCCAAGCTTGAAACAACAAAATTCACTTGAAAATAAAACAAAGTTTTAAACCTAAAAAATTTACATGCATGATACCACATGAAGATGAAGGAGTGGAGGTAGTTTAAAACACCACCGTGCAAGATTCAAACAACAAAATTCATTCACTTGGCGATAAAACAGATTTTTGAAACTAAAAAATACTAAAAATTTTACATGCAGGAGCATACTATGTAAAAAAGAGCATGCACAAACTAGAAAATGAAATTCCAGAATAGGAGCCCAACATAAATTTACATTTCCATGAATATGGAGATTACAGCTCCAGTAAAAGAATGTAAAATGTGAAACTTGCAGAGATATTTCAACCATAGATACCAAATTCGGCCGAATCGCGTTAACGAATTCGAAAATTCGCCAATTGGATACGGTACGAATACCGTATTATTGGATGAAATTCGATTGGGTTTTCAACGATGGTTAAATGAAAAATTAAACGCGTCAAAATTTGTGGTGGGTGGTTTACATAGACAGAGGAGATTGTTTATTCGAATGTGAATGGTGGAACAAATAGTGGTAGGATGGTATTCGGGTTGAAAGAAAGAAACTGGAAAATCAGAGTGGAATAGGAATAATTTTATTATTGTTTTTATGGGTTAAAAAGCCAGTAAAAAGAAGGAAAAGAAGAATCTGTTACACTGAATTTGTAACAGTTTGTTAATTTGTAATAGATGTTAGTTTGTTAATTTGTAATAGATGTTAATTTTGCGATGACTGATTTTATGGAATTTCAGATATTTTTAAAAATGTTTATATTTATTGCTAAGGATTTTCGATAAATCAGTTTTAAAATTAGAAAATTATTTTAGATTTAAATTTAGAAATACAGAAGTATTGAAGGGAAGTGAAGTTTTTTTTGGTGAATTGTATTTGTAAAATTATTATATTATCTAATTTATTGGATCTTATTTAAAATTCAAAACTAATTTTAAAAAATAAATGAGCTAAAAATATCACGTTACAACAAGAAATTTTTTAAAATGATAATTTTTAAGATGTATAGTGTCGATTTTTTTTCTTAAAAATTTTCTATTCGAATTTTTATAGTATTGTATTGAATTCGAATTCGAATTTAAATTCGAACTTGGTAACTATGATTTCAACCCTATATTTTCACTCAGTACGACATTGTACGAGCTCTGTTTTCACTAGCACGTAAAAAATCGCTCCACGATTTTCTCTAGACGTCTTGACATGAAGCTTGGTTGAATAATACTAAAACTTATAGTAGAAGTGGTGAAACAAAAATATTTTTGAAAACTCAAAATGCAACAAGCCACTCTATGGTTATTTCACCTAATGCTAAAAATAAAAAAGAAAATCTCAAGAGACGTGCCCCACAGTTGGAGTATCAGGTAGGTTTCCTGGATGGCCCGGCTCTAAGAACAGGAATACAAGTTTCACTAGAATGCAGACATCTACACAAATACCAGGGTTGAAGCAATGGCCTTTGGGGCATTTTATGATTTACATACTTTCTCAACATTTTTGATATCTACATATTTGGGGACTCCAAGATTATTATTAAACATGTCAATGAATGTGCAAAAATTAAGCATCAATTGCTCCTTATGGACACTGTATAATAATTCAACAATCTTGCACATCAGAAGAGAACACAACCAATAAGCAGATGAACTTTCAAAGAAGGGTCTACAGGAACACTTGGTGGTATGCACATTGAAATCAAATTGGGAAACAACATACTGGATGCTAGGGTGTTTCCATTTCCTCCATAACTATAGTGGTTTCTTTTTTATACTTCTATGTATTTTTTTCCTTCTGTTTTTTTCATATCTGCAAGTCTCATGTCCTCAAAATGTGAATAGATATTAATGATGTTGAGGGTTAATTGAATTTCTATGTATATATCCTCAATGATGCATTGCAAGATGACTTACAACTTTTTCATCCTTTTTCACTAAGTCTGCACTTTACTTTATATGGCCGAACTCCATTTCGGCCACATTTCGATATATGTGGTATATAATGCTATCTGGTTTTTTTTTTTCCTGGATAGGAAGCATGCCTGCTTGGCGAGAATTGATATATGTGATATAAGATACGAATGAGTAATGACAAAAATGTGTTTTAACTTCATATGATAATATATTATTTTTTTTAAGTACAAAAAACAAAAAATACATACAAGGGTGCAATAAGTTAATGACAAGACACATAAACATAAAAAAAAATATTTTTTGACATTTCAAATGATGCGCAACGCACACTCCAGGCTGCGCTGTAAATGCCAAATATCTAATTTTTCCAACTTTACTAAATTTTTCTGTGTTCTTAAATGTTTGATGTGTTGCACAAATACATATCTTTTACGTTGGAATGGAGACCTTGTAATCCTATTCGAAATTTCATTTAATCCATATACTTCAGCCTGAAAGCAAAAATCTGCAACCGGCCAGAAATCTGCTTACCCGATTTGCTTGTATACTTTAGGGATGACTGCTGTCAGCTGTTAAATGTGGTGGGTGTGATTACTTCCAACGCTGAGCAATGAGGCAATGCACATTGCATAGATATCTTGGTCGATCAGTGGTAGAATTAATCCAAAGTAAAAAAATAAAATTCAAATTAAGATCTAGAGCTGAGAAAGAGGTAGGCACGAGGTATTAATCCATCTATAAATGAGAAAATTCGATGGAAATCATAGGAAATAAAGCGTAAAAGCTAAACGACGCTGTCGGTATCCTTTCTCGACTTCTACCGATCATGTCATGAATGTGGTTGGTTCTCTTCCCACCCACGAAGAAACCTACATGCGTTATAGTCGTTTTAAAGGTAATTATACCATTATGGGGAATGATATTTAGATTATCAATTAGTATATGACCATAGTGGCGTGAAGCTACTAGTCACCAGGGTTTCATGACTTCCGCAACATCACATTATATATATCAGGATTGGTCAATACTTCTATGAGAGGTGCAATGGCGACCTAATGC
Source organism: Pinus taeda (assembly GCA_000404065.3). Classification (NCBI taxonomy): domain Eukaryota; kingdom Viridiplantae; phylum Streptophyta; class Pinopsida; order Pinales; family Pinaceae; genus Pinus; species Pinus taeda. The sequence goes on along the minus strand of APFE030537696.1, from coordinate 190,125 downwards.
TTACGTCATGTACGACACGTGTGCTTCTCGTCGGCCTCAAAGGAGCGACGTTGACCTAATTCTTGCATCATGCATGACCTATGCCATGTGCGTGACATTATTAGACGCCACTGTCCGAGAATGATGAGACTTGTCAATGAAGATAAGAACTAAGAACGGTGTCGCGAATGATGAAATTTGTAACTGCAGATGAAATTGATTCATTTCCGCAAGTTTTAAATGGACACTCAAACGATATAGTAGCATTGAGGAGGAATCGAATGGAAATCGGATTACACAGCGACAACCATTCAAAGTTACTTTGCTAATTTTCTCGATTGATTCATTAGTGGCTGGCCAACCTGATGTTTATCAGATTGTGGATTGGGATCACTGGAGGGGCCGGCCACAGTGTCAACGGCCCTGGGATGACCCGAATCTGGCCGGCCACTAACGAGAAGCTTATGGTCTAAATTAAACGAGGCACCTGCCACCCTAACAATTTGCCCTACATTTCCGGCGCTGAAAATTTCACTGGTCCCTTTCCACAGTGTGTCGTCCATTTATTTTTAATAGAGTGGCACTTAAAAACACCGCCGTCATTGAAGCTTGTCATCAGATCAAACTGTTTTTCTAAATCTGCAGGCAACCGTCTTTCGACTCCTGAATTTTCTCCTCGTCAAAGTGGTCCTCCAGCTTCATTATCGTTAGGTGAACCTAACGAACCAAACCTGTATTTCTAAAATTGTAGGCAACTCTCTTTTGACTCGTGAACTTTCTGTTCGTCGTAGTGATCCTCCAGCTTCATTATCGTTGGGTGAGCGTTCCTTGGCTGGACGACCCAGTAGTATTCCAGTGCAAGAGCTCGATCATCATACATCATCTGAATCCTCTCCTCTGAGTACTCATGACACTGGTGCTCGACGCTACTACACAAATAGTAAACTCAATTTCTTCCATTTTTTCACAATTCGACTACCAAAGAACTTTTCCCTGTTGTAGGTTAGGGTTATCCGGGGGTTTCCAATAATTCTAATTTGGCATATATGGTTCTACTATGGGAATGTCCAGCCAACCAACCTAAACGTCTGGCCGAGGTTTCAAATAATTCTAAACTCCAATCCCTCAAGGCTGAACACTATTGTAGGTTAGGGTCATATGAGTGCCGAGTCAACAGTTCACTAGTGTTTGTAATGATGGTGTTTAAAGGCATTACTTAAGTAACTATTAATTTAGGGTGGGTAATTATTATTATTTTAGGGTCATAGTTGAAGACATCATATTGGTGTATGAGACCTTTTTTTTTGTGGGACAAAGGACTCACTTTGGTCCACTGACGTATGAGACCCACTTCTTTGCGGTACAAGGGACTCACTGCATGAGACCCCCTTGTTTGTGGGACAAGGGAGCCACCTTGAGGTAGTGATTTGACTCCTAAGTCCACTAAGGCACCAGTGACCTCTTAAGAGGAAACACATGCTCTTAACCACTAGACCCACTCAAGCTGTAAATGGATTTAAACATTTAAATGTGGTTTCAATAAGAGAGAAACCTGGTAGTGTAAGTGTAAGAAATTAAATGTCATCTTAGATGTACTATCAATAAAATTAATTATTAAATTAAAAAATAACAATAATAAAGCATAATATAACTTTAATTAAATTTAAAAAAATATAAAAATATAAAAATAATAAACGGTTTCAATTGGTTGAGTTGATTTGTTATATATTAATTTTGTTTTTTTATAAATAAAATTACAAACCATTTTTTTCAAAAAAAAAGTTTATGTTTGGAAAAGACAATACAAAATAAAAATAAAATAAAATATTAACTAAATAAGACAAAAATATTTTAGATAATTAAACAAAATACATGTGAATTAGTTTTAATTAAAAGCTTCCTACTAGGGAAAATAATAAAAAGTAAACACTAATAAAAACATTTAATTGATTCAATGTTATATTGTAGTTTTGTTTTTATTGATAAAATATTAAAAAAAAAATTCAATTAAAAATAATAATATGCACATCATATTCAAATAAATTTATATAATGATAATTCATTTTAAGAGTTATAATATTTCAAAAAATATAATTAATAAACATATAAAATGACGTTGATATTATTTTGCTTGTTGAAACTTGGGAGCATGAAGAATCTAAGGTCCCTAACATAGATGGCTTTACGCTATGGTCTACTTGGAACAAGTGATCCTCCCATAGAGGCATTGGGGGAATAGCTTGTTACATTAAGAAGAAAATCTCCCCCCATGCTAGGATTTATAAAAATGACCCTTACAACCAATATAGTTGGATAGAGATCACTAACATTAATAATAAAAAGAACTACATAGCAGTATGTTATTTTCCCCTATCCTCATCCCTCACATCCACAAGTTTTTCAATCAAGCAGTCAAGAAAGGGTTCCCTAAACCTTGGACTGAGAGCCTCATTATCCCTATTTTTAAAAGTGAGGATACAAATAACCCCTCTAATTATCGAACCATTATGATTAGCCCTCTCTTAGCCAAGCTATATGGTATTATTTTGGAAAAGAAGTTGAGCATATGGCTTGAAAGTGAAGGTAAGCGGGCTAAAGGCCAAGTGGGTTTTAGAAGGCATCACTCAACAACAGACCACCTCGTTACACTTAGGATCATTGTGGAGGAACCTCATAATGATAAATCCAATCTATTTTTTTTCTTTGTGGACTTTAGAAAGGCTTTCGATATGGTTCCTAGAAACAACCTTTGGAATATATTAGAAGAGCTAAAGGTTCCTTTCGAGTTTAGAGCTGTCGCAATAAGATTATACGAGAATGTAATTGCCAAGCTAAAAAGCAATGAGGGGTGGTCGAAAGATATTTAATGTAATATTGGAGCTAAACAAGGTTTCCCCCTCTCCCCTACCTTATTTGGCATTTACATCGACAAGCTTGAAGGTTATTTAGAGGAAGCAGGTTGCGTTGGCATGATTTTAGCTGGGATAGTCATCATCCTTCTTCTATGCTGACGATATTGTTCTTCTTGCAAGGTGCCTAGCTGATCTTGATAAACAACTTAGGCTTCTTAAGGGTTTCTGCTCTACCATGGGTATGACTGTTAACACTGACAAAACAAAGGTTATGATTATCAAATCCAAGAAGGACACTTACGCTAATTTTATGTATGACAATAATAACTTGGAGGAAGTGTATTCTTACAAGTACCTAGGAATTGATATTCATCACAAGCTCAACTGGAACTATAGCATTGAGAAAGGATTAATGGGGGGTGGAAAGCTTATTTTGGTCTTGAAAATAATTGTAAAACGACAAACCTTGTAATGTGGGATAAAAAGAAGTTCCTCTTTGAATCTTTAGTCACTCCTGTTATCTTATATGGATGTGAGGTCTAGGGTTACAACATCTCTAGAGAATCCTAGAGAAAGATTGAGAAAATCCAAAAGCACTTTATAATGTATAACTTGAAAATTAAAAGCAATACACCCTATCCTATTCTCCTTATAGAAGTAGGTCTTTCCCCTATCGAGAGCCTAGCTATGACTAGGCTTCTATTGTACAAGCATAAACTCAATAACATAGGATATCATAGACTTCCTAAGCTAACTTTAAATTCTAGCCAAAACCACCTAAGGCTCAAGTGGGGGTGGTATAAAGACCGGAGGGCCTGGTTAAACCTTTGGGAGATCAACGAGAATGATGCATTACAAAATATTAATAACACTAAAAGTATTGTTACTTCTAAGTTCAAAGAAAAAATGTGGTGTTAGAAATATTTAGCAGCTAAAAGAAAATTAAGTTATTATAAGAAGGTCATCAACCCGACCCTAGAAGATCAAAAGTATCTCTCTGTTTTGACTAGCTCAAAGAATAAAATTAATATAATGAAGATTAGAATGAACTCTTGTGAGCTCCATAGTGAAACAGGTTGTTGGGTAGTTCGTAAAACACCATGGATGGAAAGGATCTGCCATCTCTGTGAGAATAGGAACATTGAGGATGAAAACAACTTCCTCTTAGAGTGCCCCACGTACAACCACATTAGATCTCAGTTTCATAATCTTTGTCGCAATATTGACCTTCCTAGCCTTTTACAATGTCAAAATTATAGTGAGCTCGAGAGGCTTCTCTCCAAGCTTTTTAAGCATAGGAATACAATCTTAAATCAAACTAAATAATTTGTTTCTTTAGGTTAAATAGACCAAAGTTTGGTCTCAATGGACATTAACCATCATCATCATCATCATCAAAAGCATAATAAATTTAATTAATAAACAGATATATATATATATATATATATATATTATATATATATATTATATATATATATATATATATATATATATATATATATAGTCAAATCATACTAACACAACCTGTTGAGGATGAGCCTAGTGAGCAAGATATTCGAGGATCAAACTTCACGGGGGGTTGTTGTGCCCTGTGCTAGAGGGTGCAGACATGCTAAAAAATCCAGTTAACTAACGGTTGGTGTGGCCTAGGCCATGTGTGATCCCTAGGTGACTTTGAAAACTTAGATGCCCCTGGGTCACAACTCCTCAAGCCACAGGTCAAGCCTGAAAGATCACATACAACTTGACAAACAAGAAATAAAAAATACAATGTATAAATTAAATTAAGATCCATTTTACTATATATTAAAATAATGATTGATATTCTCAATAATTTTACTCTAGAATTTTATATTTATATTTAATTAATAAGCATATAAAAACTTAATACTTGCATAAATTATCCCTGAAACTAACTCTATTAATCAATGCATGAATATCATAGTAAAAAATAAATTAAAAAATATAAAACAAGAGAAGGAATGTCCATTATATATATATTGGTATGAATGGGTGTGCGTGTATATATATATAAATATATATATATATATATAAATATATATATTAATATATACAATATATATAATATATAATATATATATATAATATATATATATATAATTATGTATATATATATTATATTATTATAATATATAATATGGAGGGGTATGAAATTTGTATACATATAAATAATATTATCATGAAGCAACGTAGATTCATCTTAATTTGGATCAACTCAACATCCACATAAATCATATCTCTTGATATACAATTTTTCATCAAATTTTATACTTAAAAAAATTGTATCTTAAGAAATTTGATTTCTTTAGATAAAATATGATCTCTCTAGACGATAAATTTGAAGTTATAATGAATTTATACTAATTTTAAATTTTAATCTACAATCCAGTCAAATATAATCATATTTTTTCTAGATAAACGACACTCTTTTGTCTCTATGTGATTGTTGTGTTTTTAATTCCTATCCATCTATACTTGACTCCACTCCCAGAGATCTTAATCCTACAGTAGGTTATGGGAGTGCATCTCAAAATAATGGAGAAGGTGGTTGTTAGTGTTTCAGATTTTTTTTGTATTTAGGACTTAGATCCTATTTTTTAGGAGTTTGTTTGATCTCCCTATTATAATGTAACTCTATAACATATTCATTGATTATTTGATTAATTAATGAATCTTTAGTAGCATTGCTTGGCACCCTCCAGGTGCATCTCATCTCACCTCTGAGATGTGTGGCTCATTCCCTAAGTTTCAGCTTCCATTTATTTAATTTGGTACCAGAACATGATGTGAGATTTGGGTGAGTTTGTGCAGAGGAGAAGTACACGAGTTTGGTTGATCACGTGTTAGTTAAAGGAACTCTTGTAGAGAGCAATGTTCAGTGGTGTTAAATAAATTCAACATATTATTGATCTGTTGAGAGGTATAGCTTGGAGCATGGTAAATTTTAGGGGCGAATTTTAGCCCAAGGGTGAAATTTAAAAAGGGGCGGATAAACTATGAAAAGACTCATTTGACCCAATTTGCCTGGTTTGGGAGGTTGTATTTGGTCCCAATAAATAAAAGTAAAAATAAAGTGGAGGTATGGTAAATAAATAAAACCTCTTTTTATACTTACTCTAAAGGTATGGTAAATAAATAAAAATATAAATAAACTAGAGGTATGGTAAATAAATAAAACCTTTTTTTTTTTATATTTAGTCCATAATCCTCTTTCTATTTATGAAGGCTTAAAAAAGAGGTTTTATTTAGGTGAATCCTATGGGCCAAATACCATATTTATAAAAAAGGTATGTTAAAATAATAAAAATATAAATAAACAAGAGGTATGGTAAATAAATAAAACATATTTTTTTATTTACTCCATATGTTACCTTATATTTACAAACACGCAAGGGTGTAAATAAATAAAAATATAAATAAAGTGGAGTTATGGTAAATAAATAAAACCTCTTTTTATACTTACTCCAAAGGTATGGTAAATAAATACAAATATAAATAAACTAGAGGTATGGTAAATAAATAAAACATCTTTTTATATTTCGTCCATAACCTCTTTATATTTAAGAAGGCTAAAAAAAAAAGGTTTTGTTTTAGTGAATGCCAAATACCATATTTATGAAAGAGATATGGTAAATTCATAAAAATATAAATAAACAAGAGGTATAGTAAATAACTAAAACATTTTTTCATATTTACTCCATAAGTCACCTTATATTTATGAACACTCAAAAAATGCGTTAGGTGAAGCTTGTGGGCCAAATACCATGGGCCAAATTATTATTAATACCATGCAAAAAAACATTATTAACCTTAATATTAGTATTAATAAAAATAAAGATGGCACATGGTATTGACCCATGGTATTCACATGGAATGTAGCCTATTTAAAGGGGGGAATTAAAACAACATAGATCCATCTTTACTTTGGATCTACTAAGAGCTGAGAGGGATCAAATATTGTGATATGCAAACTAGCATAGAGTGAAAAAGTATTTGATCCATCTCAGGGCTTGGTAGATCAAGTGTAAAAAAATGGATCTTGTAATTTAATGTCACTTAAACATTTTAACTTGGTTAAAATAAAAAAATAAAATAAAAGTCAATTATTAATTTTATTAATTTTTATAGCCCTACGGGGGTAGGCGAGTTGGTAATCACAATGCGGTGAAGTTCGTTAGAAAGGTGGGCTCTGTATTGAAGGTCACGAGTTCAAATCCCCCGAACTAGCCCGGAGTAGTGGAGAGGGGCGAGCACAATTCCTAGGGGTTATAGTGGTAGCAGTCAGAATCAACCCTGTGTTACGCGAGTTGCAAGGCTACTCTAGTTGTCGATTCCTCTATAATCATTTTTTTTACTAATTTTTATAAATTACTAATAGTAGTTTTTAAGCTCCAGATTTATGATAACCCATGGTATTGACCCATGGTAATACCATGGTATTCATGTGGGCATAGACTATTTAAAGGGGAAATTCTATCATCTTAGATCCATCTTAATTTCGGGTCTACCACGTGCTAAAAGGGATAAATAGATTTCATCACTCTAAGAGTAATAGATGTGGAGTTAAGATGGATATAGGTTGGTTTTTATGATAATGAAGATATTAAATAGACTTAGGAAATTATATTGTAAGAAACATCTTAAGGTGAATAGTTAAAGCTACATTTACTCATTTCACAAAATTTAGTAGAAATTACCAATATCTCTATTAATATTTTTTATTTTTTATTTATTTTTTCCTGATTTAACAAAAAAATTTCAAAACAACGAAATCTTATCACTCTGTGCGCATCACCGTCACAGAAGAGAGATAGTTGCTGCCCAGATTTCACACCATTTTTCAAATGTTCTCAGTATGCTATCTTCATGAAAAAGTTAAGGTACTGATGTTGGATTAGTTGTTTGAAAAATATGCTGGTTTATACAACCTTTCATCTTCTCTATTATTCTTAGCTTGTCGTAATGATCTATAGGGGTTGGGCCACTACACCATATTGTCCCAAAAGGTGGAGATTGTGAACCAAAAAGGAAACTAATCCACATGTTACAACACTGTTAAAAAAGTGCAAGATGTATGAAGGTAGTGAATTATGCTAATAAGTAATTTAGATTGGGAGAGACGTAATTAAATTTTATTATTTAATTGAAGATTTCCAATTAAAATAATAATAAATCTACATTTATGTACTTATATATTGTCTGGAAGGCTTCTGAAAACAGTCACTTCTTTCCATTAGATCCCCTTCAGGCCTTTGGGATACCTACTACTTTCTTATATTTTATAGTTGGGGCTTGCTACTTGTTGGTGTGTTGGGGTAAAAAAACTTGATGTGATTTTTTTTTATCTTGCAGTTGGAGTCTATGGAATAAGAAAGAAATTTGGTAGCTTGAAAAAAGTGGTAGAGAAAATATTAATCTCTCCTACCTTGACAGAACTGGTGATCAAGATCAACACCTACAAGAAATTTGTTGTGGAATATTATCAAAACTAATAGAAGGATATGAAAGAGTGTACATTAAGAACCTTGACAAACATGACCACTAAAACTTGCAACATTGTTTTTCGGAAGAGAAAATTATGTTTCTTTTTTCCAGACATGAATGTTAGTATATTGCAGTTTAATGAATATGTTTTCTGATTATCATATATGGTTTCATACTTCAACGAAACATTTGCCAAGACTTCACAATGTTTGATTATTCAGTGAAAGATTTGCCAAGATCTTACAACATTTTGTAATCCAGTGAAAGATTTTCCATGAATTTACAACATAATATAATATGGTGAGAGATTCACCAAAAAATTATATATATGCATATTATATTATTGATAAAATTGCCTCCCATTTTTCCTATGTATCATGGGGATTCACCCATTTATTATACATATAAATTTAGGGTGGTTCTTAAAATTTTCCCTAGCGTAGAGGCGAGGCATTGGGGACCTATGAGGTGAAGAAGAGCTGAGAGTGAACCTTCTCACCCTCAGTCAACTGTAGAGTGCACAAATTTGGAATATTGTGCATATCCTTCAAAGGAAAAGTCCACATATTATGCAGATCCATCAAAGGAGAAGTGCGTAGATCTACACACCCTCTATTAAGCCCAAGGTGTGGAAATTCAAATCCTCTCACAAAATTTTTCTCGTGCATATTGTGCTTGGGGTAAGATTGTGCAAATCCATTCGTGTGGAATTTAAAAATTGGTTAAGCCTCTTTTTTTTTTTTCCTGTTTGAAGTTGTTAAGTCTCTCTCTAGATTTAATTTGAGTGGAGCGTGGAGCCCCAGCTTGACTGTTGTTGGAGACGTGGATCTGTCAATCATGGAAAATTCGATAAGGGGTTCATGGAGTTACTAGTGATGATTGTGAAGTGTGGAGAAAGAAGAAGGGTGCTATTGGAAATTGGGACTTCTTGTTCAGATGACTAATCCACTTGTAGAGACCTACCTCAATGAAGGTAATAAATTGGACAAATCTAATTATGGTAACTGGAAATTCAATTTGTAGACTCTGAAAGAGGAATATGGCATCTTGAAAATCATAAATGGGGAAGAATAAAAACCAAGTGTTGCTAGAGGCATGACAACTGCATCAATACAAGATTGGGAGAAGTGGGAGAATAATGAAAAGTTAATATTAAGAATGTCTGTGAAAGATAATATAATTCCCGGTATTTGTGATTATAAGACCTTTAATGAAACTTGGAATACACTAAAGGAGTTGTATTAGACTAAAAATAAAAATTGGGTCCTCTTTTTGAAAAGTAAGCCCCTTTATATTAAAATGGAAGAAAATGAATATGTTAGTGATTTTGCTTCAGGAATTAAAGAATTGAAAGATAAGCTGGGAGACATAGGAAAATCAATACCTAGTACTAATCTTATGATAATCACTTTAAATGGAATGTCAAAAAATTATCAGATGTTTATTACATTAGACTTTAAGCTTTTGTGGTAGTTTTTTGGAGCATTAAGATCTGAATTATCCATAGTTCTATGTTCATTATGTCAACGTTTCGAACCCCAAAGGGGGTCCATCATCAGGACAAAAAGTGAATGATAGATTGAGAGAAGAATCTTCTGACCAAAATATATAAATAAATCCTAAAGTATGATAAATTCAAGTAGATGTTGACTAATTTAACCTACATATATTATTCAATTTAAATTATTTTAGTTTTTATTTATTCTAATTTAATTTTAATTTATTTTAAATTAATTGATTTTAATTAACCTAATATGAATTAGTGAATAAAAATACAACTAATTAAATCGAATGAGATAATGAATAAATAGATTAAATGTAATAAGCTTACTTTGTATAATTAGTTTCTAATTTTTATTTTATATAATTAGCTTTTAATTCTAATTTTTCCTTTTAATTCAATAATATAATTAGTATATTTTAATTTAAAATTAATTGTTTTATATTTTTATTTTTATATACAAAATATACATTTAATTAATTTCTTTATTACTGAAAAATAAATAAATTAATTAATTAATCTATTAAATACTAAAGTGGATAAATGAAATATTAAATTATTTTATTCCTATTTTAGATTAATTTCATTTATAGATAGTTAAACCCTAAGTACCTAATTAATAAAGAAGTAAATTATTTTAATTAATTTATAATTTTTATTTTAATAGTTTTTGAAATTGTTAATTTTAAAACCTATTGTCAATATTAAATTCTATTGTTCACTATCATAAATTTTTATTTTTATTTTGTTATATTAGTTATCATAAAATAATTTTAATAACTATTTATTATTAAGTTTTAATAATAAATAATTGTTATTTAACCCTAAGTATCTTGCAACAAATGATAAAGCTCCTACTTTTGAGAAGTTGGCAGGTATACTGGTGCAGGAAGAAGAGAGGTGTAGGAATTTGAAGCCTCAGAATCCAGAGGAATTTGAAAAACAAGGAGAAGGAAGTAAAGGTGGAAGCCCATTTCAGATAAGGTCATCTCCAAAGCTAAATCAAGGTATGCCACATACTAGAAATGATTCTATTATTATTTATTTATTTATTTATTTATTTTTATTGTGGTAGAAGTGGGCATATTCCCATAGACTGTTATAAAAACAAAAGTGATGAAGAGAAGCATAAGCACATAAGACATTCATGAGACTTTGCAAGAGAAGCACCAAATTCTGATCTTAAGAGTATTAAGTTGTTTGTGTCTAATGCTACATTGTTTGCTGAAATTGATGATGTCGATGCATGGTTTTTGGATTCTAGAGCTTCAATCCACATGACATGCAATAAGGAGTGGTATGAAAATTTTAAGGAAATAAGCAATGTTGGCAACAATTATCTTGGAGATGATTGCGCAACAGATTAAGGGATATGGAGATATTCCAGTGACTCTACCAAATGGAAGTGTTAGATGCATTCACAATGTTGTGCATTTTCCCGAGATTAAGAATAATATGATCTATGTGTCCACAATCACAAATCAAAATCTTAAGGTTGAATTCTTCAAAACGAACTGCATGGTAAAGGAGATCACTACAAACCAGTTTCTTTAGGAATTAGAGTTGGAGGCATGTACAAACTTGATGTCACCAACAAGATTCATTAAGCATCGACTTCTACAACAATGTCAACTAAAATTCTATGGCACCAGAGGCATGGTCATATCAATTTTCATGACTTGTTGTTGTTGTAGGAACAAAGAAGGGTTAAAGGAAACCCTATGTTAAAGAGTGAATATGCTGCTTGTGAGGGTTGTGCCTTAGGAAAAATTCTCAAACATGAATTCCCTTCTAATTTTGATAGGAGAAGAAGTGATGTATGAGAACTTGTGCATACTGATGTTTTTGGACCCATGCAGACCAAATCCCTAGTAGGTGCTTATTATTTTTTGTTGTTTAATTATGATTGCACAAGGTACATTTAGGTGTACTTCCTTAGGAGAAAGAGTGATGTTTTTGAGTACTTTAAGGAATTAAAAAAACTGGTAAAGAAACAGACAAGGAAGTTCATAAAAATTATCTATTCAGATCGAAGGGAGAGTACAGGTTGAGGAACATCAGTAAGTATTGCAAGAATCATGGAATAGTACAAAAATTTACAGTATCCAACACTCCACAAGAGAACGATGATGCAAAAAGGAAAAGCAAAATATTGGTGGAGTGTGCTTGAAGTATGATTAAAGGTAAGAAACTCTTAAATGGTTTTTGGGGAGAGGCTGCAAAAAGGAAAAACAAAACATTGGTGGAGTGTTATTGAAGTATGATTAAAGGTAAGAAACTCTCAAAAGGTTTTTGAGGAGAGGCTATTAGCACTACAGTTTATTTAAAGAATAGAAGTCCAACAAAGTATCTTGATCTCAAGACTCCATTTGAAGCCTTGTATGGCTTTAAATGTGTAGTTCATCAAGATTTGGGTGCAAAGCCTTCGCACATATTCCGAAGGAGAATATAAATAAGATTGATGCTAAATCCATCAAATGTATTTTTGTAGGATATTGTTTACAATTTAAAGGTTATAAAATATTTGATTCCTCCACTCACAAAGTATTTGCAAGTAGAGATGTAATTTCCCATGAGCAGGCAGATGAAGCAAACAAAGATAACAACTACGAAAGGTGGCACACACTTCATGAAGTTGAAGACAATAAAGAAGAAGAAGAAGATAGTAAGCAGCAAAAGCTTAAGGAAGAATCTAGTTATATGGACACCACCAACATTGAGAGCTCACCCAGAGGTGGAGAAGAATCTTTAGAGAACAAGGATGAAGACAACAAAGTACCAAGGAGATATACTCGTCATATTCACCTAGCTGAAAAGTATAATGATTATTCTTTGATGAGTAGCGTTTTAAATGTCATAGAACCCATTAGTTTTAATGAAGCTAATGAGCATGAACAGTGGAGAAAATAAATGAAGGAAGAATATGACTCTATAATTAAAAACAAAACCTAGGAACTAACTGAATTGCCTAAAGATAAAGAGCCCATAGGATGTAAATGGTTGTATAAACCCAAATTTGAAGTAGATGGTAGTATAGATAAATACAAAGCTAAATTGGTTGAAAACGGGTACTCACACAAAAAAGGCATTGTTTATATAGAAACATTTGCACTTTTAGCTAAGCTAAAGAATATTATATTGTTAATTGCGTTATCTATAAAGTACCATTGGAATCTTCACTAATTAGATGTAAAGTTTTTTTTTTTTTTGAAAGTTGATTTAAAGGATGAGGTGTATTTGACACACCCTGAAGGGTTTGTGAAAAAGGGGAAGGAACATCTAGTTTTTAGATTAAAGAAAGATTTGTATGGGTTGAAGCATGCACCTAGGTCATGTTATGAAAATACATATTCCTTATTTCTTCCATTGGGTTTTATGAGGAGCCAAAGTGATCCAAACCTGTATACCAAATTTGATTCAAAGGGACATGTTGTACTAATTTATTTGTATGTTGATGATTTAATTATTATAGGAAATCAGTCAAATTAATTGATGGAATTAATGTGCATATATCACAAGTATTTGAGATGAAAGATATTGGTGAGTTACATTACTCTTTAGGTCTTGAAATTTGGAGAAATGACGGTCATAATTTTGTATCCCACGGTAAGCATGCCAGAGAATTGCTTAAGAAGTTCAAAATGGATTAGTGTAAATATGTGCTTTTCCCAATGAAACAAAATTTGAAACTTCATTTTGATGATGTCCCAAAGGAGGTTGATGGTACATTGTGTAGACAACTAGTAGGAAGCTTGAATTATCTTACTACAACCAGACCTAATTTAGCATGCTTTGTTAGTGTGTGAAGTCAGTTTATGGCAAGACCTCTAGAAATCCATTAGAAATAAGTGAAATATGTACTAAGGTATCTTAAAGGAATAATTAGTTTTGGCATTAAGTATACTGATTCATTTGATGTTGAGCTATCAGGTTACATAGATTCAGATTAGGCTAGCAATAGAGATGATAAGAGATATACTACATGTTATGCTTTTAGTATTGGAACTAAGATTGTTGCATGGAGTAGCAAGAATCAACCTAATGTATCTTTGTCATCCAATGAGGTAGAGTATAAAGCCTTATGTGCAACAACTTGTGAAGTTGTTTGGATGAGGAGAGTTCTTCAAGATGTTATAGAAGAACAAAAGAGAACTAAAGTGATCAAATGTGATAGCCAAAGCTTGATCAAGATGGAAAATAATCCAATTTATCATGCAATAACAAATCATGTTGATGCAAAATTTCTTTTATTAGAGAGAAGCTACAATCCAAAAAAATTTCTTGAAAATTGTAATACTTGTGAAAGTCCTGCTGACATATTCACTAACACTCTTGGGAAGATGAAATTTGAATTTTTTAGGGAGATACAAGGTGTAGAAATTAATCCTTTCTCCATTAAGGGGGATACTTGGAAATAATGGAGAAAGTGATTGTTAGTGGTTTAGATTTTGTTTGTATTTTGGAATTATATCCTATTTGTTAGGAGTTTGTTTGATCTCCCTATTCGAATGTAACTCTATAAGATATGTATTGATTTTTTGATTAATTAATGAATGTTTAGCAATGCTGCTTGACAACCTACATGAGAAGCTCGACTCACCTATGAGTTTTGTGGTTCATTCCCTAAGTTTCCTCTTCCATTTTTTTAGTAGTGGGTATCTAACAAAAGTAAATGACACTTGGTTGGGTTTTCCAATAATTCTAATTTGGAATATATGGTCTAATTTGGGATATATGAGAGTGTCCAACAAACCAAGTAAATTGTTGGTTGGGGTTTCCAATAATTCTAATCTATAGTCCCTGAAGGTTGAATTTTATTGTAGGCTAGATTGGTATGAGTACACAACTAACAATTGACTAGGCTCCCCAATGTTTCTTGTCTACAATTCAGTTAAACATGGCCCTATGCTCCATGAATAAATGATACTCTTGTTTTTTGTGTGATTGTTGTTTTATTACTTCTATGAGAAGATCGTTTCTCATTGGAGGTCAACACTGTTGGAAATAATAAACTACTCTCATATGCATGCAATGCATGGAGAGAAGAGTTTAATTAAGTCAAGTCTAATATTAGAAGTCTAGTGAGGGTTTCTCAAGTGTGAGTTAGGTAGCGAAAAGGAAAGTCAAGTTAAAGTTTGTCATGATTCAATATTTAGTAGGTATGGTCCTTATATACTCGTGATTGGATCATTATAGTGTTTTTGACACCTGTTGGTAAGTCTGTGTTGATGGTGCTGGACCCGCCAACATGTCAAGGGATCTCTCCAGTAAGAAGTCCCAATTAGACCTCGAACTGTTTGTTGTAGGATTCCCAACAACAGGCCATAAGGTAATGCCTTGACCGTGATGTCGCATAGAGGCAAGTAAGATAACTCTGTTAGTAGCAAGGGTGTGACTGCAGCAGTAAGTCAGAGAAGGTGAATGAGAGGGTCTAAAACAAGCGGGTTGGGATGAGTGCACCCCTTGACAAACTATATCAGTACTCAGCTATGAAGGGAACACACGAGCAAAGATGCATCACAAAATGGAAATCAGATCAGTCGACAATCCAAAGTGATGGTTAAACCAACATCACATCTGCAACAAGATTCATATAATTGCATATGAAGCAGTTCATACATAAATACATAAGTTAGATAGCATACATCATTAAAGGAACCAGTGCAGTCCAACTACAATAACAACATATGCATGAAAATGTGCTAGCTCTTATTATATAAAGAAGTGTAAGTTCAAATCATATAATACATCGATGTAAACATGCTAGCCCCAATAGTGAAACATTATAGCCACATCCGCTTGCTCCTCCAAAGAGATGTACCAGCTTCGTACAGTGGAGAAGCCAAGGTGCATTACAATACTCTCTAAGCTTACTTCAAGATAGTCTTAACCGAAGCTTGGCTAACCAAAATCCTGTACAATGAGTTATGAGGGACTATTTATAGGAAAGGGTGGGGTGGCCCTTGACATTCCCCATTATGACTGTTCAACTACCCTCATGACTCTTCACCTACTCTATGGCTGTTACATTCACCATTGACACTTGACTTAGACTTGACATGACTCAACATTACAATGAAAATTTACCTATATGAACACAATGGCTTAAGAAAGCCAAACTAGAAATCACTCTGACTTAGAAAACTATAGAAGTCCAACTACTCAACATCCTCATGCTGATCAACAGTAACATATTGATGCCAAGCTCTGTAGTATCTGAGAGTGTCCATGTGTTCCATGGTGACATCCATTTGAAACTTGACCTTTGCGTCCATAGCATCTGGGTACACTACTCGGGCTCCTCTTTCCAACTCGTTTGAAGGCATGCATATCATTGTCTTCAATGTGGCCGGACCAACAAAATAATTGTGCATGATGTCTGCATTGATAGGAAAGTCTGGGCTGGTGGTGATGTGCATCAAATCATCGAAGTATGAGTCAAGATCTAGTCGAACATGCTTCTTGGTATTCACCTGGGTGAGAGTCCCAAGTGATGGGATTACATGTATGCGCACCAAAACATCCATTCTCTTTAATACTCATGCATGGGAATCTTGTATGATAGTGATGAGTTGCGGGAGATCCTCATAGTTCTAGATCTAAGTCTGGATGCATTTGGCCTCATCATCTTTGGCAAGTGGAGTGGAGCTCCCTTATACTTCATCATCCATGTTTGGATGTCATCAACAACATGTATGTTCGTCAAAATGCATACTATCCTAGCACATTGCTGCTGCCATCCATTGAGATGGATGCTTGCATAGCTGTGTCAAGGGACAATACTTCATGTAGTATTGCCTTCTTCAATTCAGCTCGAGCGGACATTGTCACCAAGTATCCTCCTTGCTTGGCCACTTGTAGTTCCTTCGCCATTCCTTCATTCTCAGCTATAAGAAAATGAACACTTGAGCTAGTGGCTTCGACATATACTCTGGTCCCATTGGCCAAAGAAGCTAGATGCTTGCGCACATCGGTAATGACCACTCGTTCTTCAATTAGCGCAGGGGATGTTTGATCCTCCAGAGTTGACACTTTGCGAGACTACACAACTCTATGTTGGGATTAATCAAATGAGATGTTGTGCATCTCTTCTTCCAGTTGATCACCAAGGATCATAGTGCCTCCTTGGTCATCTGAGACTTTCTCTTCTTCTAGTTGTATTGAAGCAGGTGAGCTGACCTCTTTATGGTGAGGCATGAGGTCGATGTCCTTTTCCAACTCTTTCTACTACATTTCTGCATTCAACTGTTGAAGTGCACATTCTATCTCATGAGAAAAGTCTTGGCCCTGTGGCGGTTCACCCTGTTTGCCTGATGCTAGATTTTCGGATGAATCGACTATTTGTACAGGTGCTGATTCGTCTGTTTGCATGTGATGTGCCCCCTACTGTATCTCCTACTACTGCGCTTCCCTCTCCTGTTGACACAACTCTTGTTCTTTCTGGAGTTTCTCCCTCAACTCATGCAACTCCTTCTCTACTTCTTCCATTCTCTTCTTATCCCTTTGCCTTCACGCGATTCTCTTATTGCGTTACTGCCTCTTTTGCCTCTATAGCCATAATTTCTTTCTCTGCAAGTGGATCTACTCAAAAATTGCAGCTTTATTCCTCCTCCATGCAATTGAGAATATTCCTTTTCCCTTTGTCGCGCACTGGGATGCTTGGCTTTGCTGCCACTACTGCTACTACTACTATTTCTGGTGCTCTCCGTGACGCTGCTTCATGCTGCTTCACTAACCACTCGACTGCGAATCTGACTAGTTCATTGGGTCTCGAGAAACTACAACAATATATCTATGGGTTGTCCTCGACCTAATGAAATGCCCTATATATCTAGTTGAACTAAACTCTCGTGCAGTGATCCTTCACAATGCAATGTACGTCATACAGATTGTAGCTTCAAAGGATGAATGGGTATTTTTTCATCAGTTTTGCTTCGACATATGTCTGCTTGATACTCCAGATCTCATATAACCCAATCTGAAACGGAAGCGTGGGCCAAGGTGCTTTCTTCTTCTGCTTCAGTCTAGCTATCAATCCTACCGATATGTGAAAGGATACTTCCTGCATGACAAGTATGTCCAAGGCAAACTTTGGCAGAACATGCAAAGGCTTCTCTGCATTGAACATTCAGATGAAAGTGTCGAACAGTGAGGCATAACAACCTACAATACCTATCAATGCCTCCATTACCTCCTTTGACATGAAAGGTGGATCTTGTTCAAATATCATCTTGTACAAAGGGATGACAAAATGGTTGGACATTCGTGTGATTACTCCTTTGAAGGTGCATTCACACAACTTGAAATATGTGTTCACAGTAGTCTCTACTAGTGACCATGCCCACTCCAAGCCAGGGAACTCATGTAGGGCACAAACTACATCTAGGATGTAGGTGACCATGTAAATCTCTGCATGCATACCTCTGGGTGAATATAGAGCCTTCGTACTTGCTCCTTCAGTTGATGAGCCAGTATGCCAGACCAGTTACATGTTTTTCCTTCTCTAGCCACTTAGTCTAGTGCAACCACCCAACTCTGTGGGAAGAATTCCATGCTTGCTTGGCCACACAATCGACAAAAAAATATGATCAAGTATTGGTACACCTTCCTCAATATCTTTTTCTTATAGACCTAGTTGCATGCCATCCTGAAATGAGCTGGATCCTTTACCCTATCCATGAGAATGTCTCTGGAGTTCGAATTGTTGTTGGGTAAGCAGAATGGAGTCTCCATGAATGTCCCGAGCTTTGACATCTGATACATCTCATCATAATATTATTCCCAGAAGGTCGCAAGCTTCATCCCACTGACACTACTCAAGGTCATCGTCTCAAGATCAGTATGAGAGATGATCCAATGTATCATGGTCGCACATGGGAACACAAGATATCTGCATGCAATACGGTATATGTCAGACTTGTGAATGTTCACTTACGCCTGCTAGTATTTGAGGTGTTCCCCAAAAGTGCCCGCAAATGTTTCATTGACTTCTTGCCACTTCAGTTTGATGTCCTTGTCTAGATAGAACTTTGTATCTTCATAGATTGACAGACTCGAGGACATTTTCTAAGCTGCTACTCCAGCCACATTTCCATTAGTGTCTTGAGATCCTGTCCTCTTGGAAGCCATTGAGATAGATGAACACCTGAATGATCTGGAGAAAAGAATTATGTGTGGTAAAAAATCTGTCAGCAAAAACAAGGCAACTTTTGGGGAAAGACACAACACATACTTGGGAAACTGATGAGCAAGATTACACAATTTATTCTGGGAGTCTGGGTGACTGGCTACTAGAACTATGCAAAATGTAGTCTGAGCTATCTCGGAGGTACGAATGGCTGCGAGATCTACACAGTGTGCAAACTAGACTAGGTGTTTGCTATTAGGATTACGCAAAGCACAAATCTAGCTGAGAAGGACTCTAAGCCCAAGGACAGATTTGCGGATTTCCTAGGCTAACAGTCACTGTCCTCCAGAAATTCACAAAATAGTCCTAGAGGCTAGTGCTCGGAAAAAATGCACATTTCTAGGGAGGAAGGCAGAGCCTTCCTTCCCTAGATTGTGCAAAGCAGTCTCAGTGAGGTAGAGTCTGGGCCAAGTTTGGCCTGACTCATCTACGAGAAACTAAAAGGATATAAGACAGTG
The DNA here is from genome assembly GCA_000404065.3 of Pinus taeda. NCBI lineage: Eukaryota > Viridiplantae > Streptophyta > Pinopsida > Pinales > Pinaceae > Pinus > Pinus taeda. The sequence continues at coordinate 170,643 of APFE030537696.1, read as the reverse complement.
AATGCATGGCAATACTAAGTGATAGTAGAAGTTATTGACAGTGCATAAAAAACATGAATGAAATATTTAACAAACAGATCAATCATGCATGTGGGTGAAGCGAATTGCCAGTTCGGTGAACGTTCGTGCAAAACAGTTTCATGCATGCAAAAACATTGAGATAGCAACAAAAAATGAAACAGAGCTAGGAAAATCTAGTATACATGTAATTGACAACAAGAGTTCAAAGAAATCAAGAAAACAACACTCATACAAGCAAATACACAGAAAGCGACATAAATGCTGAAAAAGACAAGTTGAGACCACTTAACCGTGAATAGCTAAGCTGGATGTGTCGAAGAGTCCTGGATGTTCTATGGGATGTCAAAGCTCCAAGATCAATGTGAAATAATGAGCTTTGATGTGTGAATACATAAGTTTGCGCTCATGACGCACGTGCCACAAATCTAGGAAAAAGTGACACTTGGAGGGAAACTTCTAAAACAACTTTGCATGTAACCCCAAGCTGCTAAAAATAGCTCCCTGAATCATGGGATGCCTTTTACATGTTTCATTTTTCTATTCTAGGAAGAGCAAGTCATGCATGCATGCAAGTTAAGTTACCTTGGTGTTGGGAGGAACTAGTCAACCAAACTACTCATACGTGCAACTCCTCAACTGCTTGAGAAAAATGCACATTTCTGGATGGGAGTTGGGCTAACTGCCTAGGAGGTTTGCACAATTTCTAGGTAGAGTAGCTGACTGTTGCTCAGATTTGCACAAATTCTGGGTTGAGCAACCCTTTTGGGGAAATTTGTGTAAATCCTGCTAGGAGCGTTGACAAGCAGGATTGCACAATCTTGGAGCCCAACAGGCTAATAGAGAGGATTGTGTAATTTTTGGAGGGAAGGTTGGTTGCCCTCCAAAAATGCGCAATTTTCAAGGGGAATCTTCTTAACCTGTAGCTGGACCAAGTCCGGGTGAGCAGCTTGTGAGGGGAATGCATCACCCTGTGCTCAACAGGTTGTCTTTGTGCATGAAAAACACTAAGGCTTATGTACTTGATGAAGCAAGACAAAGTGTTGTGTAAGGTTGGTAGGGAGGGTCCAAAATGGTCTATGGAAAAATTTTAGAGGGTGGTTGTACATGCTACAAAACTTGGTGATCCACTGGTAGGATTGTATCTCTTTGAACGAAACCTTGTTTGTGAAAAGAAAGTCTAGCACCTCTGGAAGTATTGTTCAATTCTTAACTCATCCTGGTTTCACACTAGCTTGATTGTAAGATGTAGAATTTTCCAAGCTCTTGGTCGATCGACACACATTCCAAGCCAAGGCAACACAATTGTTTCGATTGGGGTTGAGGGGTATATAAGTGCATAAGAAGTACAGTCGTAAGAGACATACTTTCATCTCTAGTGTTGCGCCATTGCCAGCAGGCCTGGACAATACCCTGGTGGAGTCACATAGGAACACAAGCATCGTTCCGCTGCTAGCGAGCCTGGTCATTACCCTGATGGAGTTACCTACATCACCTCCCTGTGCAGCAAGCCTTTCTCTTATTTTTCCTTATTCATTTTCATTTTGAATTTTTTGACTTCTTTATTTTTTCATTTTTCATTTTTTCAACTATACATAGCACTTATTCATTTCAGAGGTGGAAGAGGGATCTTGACTTATTAAGAGAAGAAGAGGTTGTTCTGGCAGATAAGTAGTATCTCTAACGTGCCTGTAAAGGTTTCCCCCCTCACCTTACTCTACTTGACTAAGATGACAAGGGTTAACCCAAAAACAATTGACTAGAGAAGGTGACACCAATTAGCATGTAGACATTATGTTTTCACCAAGGTTCACTTCGAATAGTATGTATTTTCCTTCGATGTATCATCGACTAAAAGTAACAAGATCTTCATACAGAGGAAAGATGATAGATAACAAAGTAGTGATAGTTGTACAAGCCCTCTTGTACTTCACCCAACTCGTTTCAAGAATCATACATGATTTCATGCAAAAATAACCTACGAACGAAGCAAACGAACTAACAAATATCAAAGCAAAGTAAAAGAAAAAGAAAAAGTGAAAGAAAAGCAAGTATGAAAGCAAGCAAGAAAACAAACAAGTAAACAAAGCGAATAAGCAAACAAGCATGCAAGCAAAATGACTAAAAGAAAACAATGCTCCTACTCATACACTAATGATGCATGGGCCTAATCACGTGAAGTGATATTTCTAATGCAGGCACCAGCGCATTGGTTGGACCACGTTGATGAAGGGTTGGTACGTGAGCAACCCAGTTGTGCAAACCAACAAACAAGAAAAATATAATAATGAAGACAACCACACTTCGTGTCTGACAGTGCTCACAAGACCTAAGTGAATGCAAGTGCATGATGAGTAGTACGTGGGGTCATCATGGTGTTGTGTGATACTGAGTAAAAATTTGAAGCATAAGCACACTCTTGACTGTGACATGTAAGCAAACAAAAGAAACAAGGATAACTTACATCGCGAACAGGTGCTTGCAATGTAAGATTCCTCTAATGAACAGGGAAAATTTTAAGAACCCCCCCTAAATTTATAAGTATAATAAATGGGCGAATCTCCATGGTATATGGGAAAAATGGAAGGCGGTTTTATCAATAATATAATATGTATATATAATTTTTTGGCGAATCTCTCACC
>APFE030537696.1:105425-167330 GCA_000404065.3 Pinus taeda | reverse complement strand
GGTTATGGACTAAATATAAAAGAGGTTTTATTTATTTACCATACGTCTAGTTTATTTATATTTTTATTTATTTACCATAACTGTAAGTATAAAAAGATGTTTTATTTATTTACCATACCTCTACTTTACTTATATTTTTATTTGTTTGCACCCTTGCATATATATAAGGTGACTTATGGAGTTAATATAAAAAATGTTTTATTTATTTACCATACTTCTCATTTATTTATATTTTTATTAATTTACCATACCTCTTTTATAAATATGGTATTTGGCCCATAGGATTCACTTAAATAAAACCTATTCTTGAAAATGGCCAAATGGATTCACTTAAATAAAACCTATTCTTGAAAATGGGCCAATGGAAGGTTGTAACTCCTAATTTCAAGGGCTAAATTTACCTTTTTTACCCTCTCCCTTAAAATAAGGTGGGCTATTTGAGGTGATTTGTAAAAATGTACTATGATACAAAATATTCGCCCACTAAAAATTTAAAACCCCTTAATTTCGCCAAAGGGCGAACATTCGCCCCTAAAATTTTCTATGCTAATGAATGAGAAATGGCATCGTGCAGTTTGCATGGAGGAAGTGTGATTTGTGTTGAGATGGATATTCAATGCATTATATATGAGTGGTGAGGAGCCTTGGGTGATTGAAAACTTTCATGATCGGAGGTGAGACTAACCCCAAGAGAGTGAGGACTTGACATAACCATCAAGTTGGGCTAGAGTGCCTTGATGATCTTGGATGTTTCAACTTCATTATCAAGTAGATCTTCATAAACCAGTGGCTTCAAAAGATCAACTATGATAGAGCCATGATCATGACCAAATATGGAGACAAAGGGATCACAACTACCACGATCAGAAAAATCAATGAATTCATCGACATCCTCATGATCAGATGAATCAAACAGAGGAGTATATGAAAAGCAAAAAAACTCATCCTTTGTGTTTCCAGAAAAGACAGATGAAATATCAAATGGATTTTCAACGAATAACTTATGCTAATCATTGTCGAATGATGGATCAACATATGGTGAGTCCTATGAGTGATCAACAATGGGTGCATCTGTGGATGAAGACACACATGCAAAATCATGGATGGTAGGTTCACCAAAGATGTCAGGAAAGAACGAAGGGGGGCTTGCATAGAAGGGAGTCATCCTTTGCTGAGTGTTGATGCTCAATCTCCCACTCATACTCTTCATGAATGACAACGCATGTTGGTTGTGCAACACTAGTTCCGTCAATGCGTTGTTCCTCTCTCACAACAAGTGAAGAGTCCAAAATGGATGAACACAAGACAACATCATCTGGAGGAACACTTGAGTGTGAAGATGGAGGTCGCAGAATAGAATGCATATGGGAACTCAACGGACTCACAACCAAATCTGCGCAAAAATTGAGTGAAGTGATGTTGGGAGAATGTGAAAACTGAACATTTGTGTGAGCATGATCTTCAACATCACTAGGTAGTGGTGGAGCTGTTGAATGAGAGGGAGGTGGAAATTCAGTCAAGACAGTAACTACATCCACATGAGATTACACAACTCATCAATGAAGAATGTTGAGTGAGTCTTGACCTCAAAATTCCTCTCGGGATAGGAATATTTCTTAAGGCAATACTCGAACTGGTCCCAAAGATAAGAAAATTTCATCTGGTTCCTTGGAGTTTGAAACTGGAAGCCATGGAAGCATTGCCAAAAATCAATAACTAATTCATGGGGAGCCCTCCATTGCTATAATAGTTTCTAGTCAAGATGGTTTGGATCAAAATTATAGAATGCGTCTTCAATAAGATCACAGAAGTGCTCAAATGAGTGCACGCTATCAGCTGGTTGGCTAAGAAACCAATGAAATGGTGATTCATGAAGTATGTATGCAAGTAGCAAGCTATCCTGTTCGTCAGAACACCCATCTTCCTTAGGAAGCATGGAAAGAAAGCCAAGTAATTACTTAAGCTAGGCTGCTTCACCTTCATCATCATATGTGAAAGTGGACAAGAGATCGAAAAACTCCCCCATGAGGGAGACACCTTCACCATTCAAAAAACATGCGGGTGAAGAAGTGTGCAAGACTCCATGAAAGGTATGCAAAGGTTCAAAATTGGATGAGAAGACACAACTTGTCACTTGGCCCTCCTTCTAGCGCCATAAATGTTGATGGTGCTAGACCTACCAACATATCAAGGCAATCTCCCCGATAAGAAGTCCCATTTATACCTCATACCATTTGGTATAGGAGTCCCAGCAGTGGATCGTAAGGTAATGCCTTGACCGCAATGTCGCACAAAGGCAAGTAAGATGATTATGTCAGTAGCAAGGGAGTGACTATTGTAGTGAGTCAAGGAAGATGAATGAGAGGTTCTAACACAAGTGGGTTGGGATGAGTGCACCCCTTGACAACCTGTACCAGTACTCAACTATGAAGGGAACACACGAGTGAAGATGCATTACAAGTTGGAAAATAGATCAGTCGATAATCCAAAGTGATGGTTAAACCAACTACACATTTGTACCAAGATTCATATAATTGCATACGAAGTAGTTCATACACAAATACGTAAGTTAAACAAAAATCATTAAAGAAATTAGAGTAGTCCAACTACAATAACAACATATGCATGAAAATGTGTACGCTCTTATTATATAAAGAAGTGTAAGTTCCAATCATACAATACATCCATGTAAACTGGCTAACCCCAACAGTGAAATGTTACAGCCACATTTTTCTGCTCCTACAAATAGATGTACTAGCTCCATGTAGTGGAGAAGCCAAGATGTGTTACAATACTATCCAAACTTACTTCGAGATAGTCTTAACAGAAGCTTGGCTAACCAAAAGCCTATACAATGAGTTATGAGGGACTATTTATAACAAAGGGTGGGGTGGCCCTTAACATTCCCCTTGGTGATTGTTCAATTACTGTCATGACTCTTCAACTACTCTATGATTATTACATTCACCATTGACACTTGACTTACACTTAATATGACTCAACATTACAATGCACATGGACCCATGTGAACACAATGACTTGAGCAAGCCAAACTAGACATCACTCTAACTTAGAAAACTATAAAAGTCCAACTGATCAACATCCTCGTGCTGATCAACAGTAACATATTGATGCCAAGCTCTATAGTCTCTGATAATATCCGTGTGATCTACGGTGACATCTGTTTGAAACCTGACCTTCACCTCCATAACATCTGGATACACTTCTTGGGCTCCTCTGTCAAACTCATTTGAAAGCATGCACATCATTGTCTTCAATGTGGCCAGACCAACAACATACTTGTGCATGAAATCCATACTGATAGGAAAGTCTGGGCTGGCGGTGATGTGCATCAACTCATCGAAGTACGAGTCAAGCTCTAGTTTGATATGTTTCTTGGTCTTCGCCTGGATGAGGGTCCCAAGTGATGGGATCGCATGTGTGCACACCACAACATACATGCTCTTGAATACTCGTGCATGGGAAGCCTATATGCTAGTGGTGAGTTGCGGGAGGTCCTCGTAGTTCCAGATCTGATTCCAGATATGTGCTTTTAGCTTAACTGCATTTGGCCTCATCATCATTGGCAAGTTGAGTAGGGCTCCCTTGTACTTCATCGTCCATGTTTTCATGTCATCAACAACAGCCTGTATGTTCGTCAAGATGTGTGCTCTCTTGGCACATCATTGTTGCCATCCGTTGAGATGGAAAACTACCTTGTGTACGGTACCAAAATTGGACTACAATGCTTGCATAACTGTGTCAAGGGATAATACCACATCTAGTATTTCCTTATTCAATTCAGCTCAGGTGGACATTGTCACCAAGTCTCCTCCTTTCTTGGCCACCTGTAGTTCCTTTGCCATTTGCTCATTCTTATCTATAAGAAAATGAACACTTGAGCTAGTGGCTTCGGCATATACTCTGGTTACATTGGCCAAAGTAGCTGGGTGCTTGCACACATCAGTAACGATCACTCATTCTTCAACTTGCGCATGGGATGTTTGATCCTATGGAGTTGACACTCTGTGAGACTACACAACTCTATGTTGGGATTCATTAAACGAGATGTTGTGCATCTCTTCTTTCGGTTGACCACCAAGGACCTCAGTGCCTCAGTCATCCAAGACTTGCTCTTCTTCTGGATGGATTGAAGCGGGTGAGTCGACCTCTTTGTGGTGAGGCATGAGGTCAGTGTCCTGTTCCAACTCCTCCTGCTCCATGTCTACATCCAACTTTTTAAGTGCATGTTCTATCTCATAGAAACGTCTTGCCCCTACGATGGTTCACCTTGTTCACCTGATGCTGACTGTTTGGATGAATTGACTATTTGTACACATGCTTCTTTGTTTGTTTTCACGTGATGCATCCCCTACTATATCTGCTGCTGCTACGCTTCCCTCTCCTATTGGCATAGCTCTTGTTCTTTCCAGAGTTTCTCCCTCAGTTCTTGCAACTCCTCCTCTACTTCTTCCATTCTCTTATTATCGCTTTACCTTTGTGTGATTCGCTTATCACACTACTGACTTTTTGTCTCTATAGCCATAGATGCTTTCTCTACAAGTGGATCTGCTCGAAACTTGCAGCTTTGTTCCTCCTCCATAAGATCAACAATCTACCTCTTCCCTTTGTCGTGCATTTGTATGCTTGGTTTTGCTGCTACTACTGGTGCTCTCTGTGATGCTACTTCACTAACCACTTGACAACAAATTTGACTGGTTCATTAGGTCTGGAGAAACTGTAGCAATATCTCCATGGGTCCTCCTTGGCCCAATGAAATGCCCCGTAGATCCAATTGAACTAAATTCTTGTGAAGTGATCATTCTCAATGAAATGTGGGCCATACAGATTGTAGCATCAAAGGTCAAACATGTATTTCTTCATCAGTTCTTCTTTAACATCTGCTTTCTTGATACTCCAGATCTCATATAATCAAATCTGCAATGGAAGAGTGGGCTAAGGTGCCTTCTTCTTGCACTGCAGTCTAGCTGTTAATCTTGCCGAGATGTGATAGGCTACTTCCTACATGGCAAGTACGTCCAAGGAAAACTTTGGCAGAACATGCAGAGCCTTCTCCGCATTGAACATTTGGATGAAAGTGCCAGACGGTGAGGCATACCAATATGAAATACCTATCAATGCCTCCATTGCTTCCTTTCACATGTAAGGTGGATTTTGTTCGAATATCATCTTGTACAAAGGGAGGACAAAATGGTTGAACAACTGTGTGATTACTCCTTTGAAGTTGCATTCGGACAACAACTTGAAATATGTGTTCACAATAGTCTCTGCCAGTGACCATTCCCACTCCAAGCTTGAGAACTCATGTTGGGCATAGATTGCATCTACGATGTAGGTGACCATGTAAATCTCTGCATGCATACATCCGAGTAACTATATAGTCTACGTGACTTGCTCCTTCAGCTAATGAACCAGTATGCTGGACTAGTTACATGGTTTTCCTTCTCTAGCCACTTGGTCCACTGCAACCACCCAACTCTGTGGGAAGGTTTCCATGCTTGCTTGGCCATACAATGGACAATAAAATATGATCAAGTATTGGTATGCCTTCCTAAGTATCTTTGTCTTATAAACCTAGTTGGGTGTCATCGTGAAACGAGCTGGCCCCTTTACCCAATCCTTCAGAATGTCTCTGGATTTAGCACTGCTATTGGGTAAGCTAAATGGAGTCTCCATGATAGTCACGGGCTTTGACATATGATACATCTCATCATAATCCTATTCCCAAAAGGTCACAAGCTTCATCCCACTAACACTGCTCATGGTAATCATCTTAGGATTAGTGTCATAGATGATCTAGTGTATCATGTCTATGCATGGGTACATGGGATATATGCATGCAATTCGGTATAAGTCGAACATGTGAACGTTCATGTACATCTAATGGTCTTCGAGGTGTTCCCCAAAAGTGCCTGTGAATGTTGCATTGACTTCTTGCCACTTTAGTTTGATGTTCTTGTCTAGATACAACTTTGTATATTCATAGATCGACAGACTATAAGACATTTGCTCAACTACTGCTCTAGCTACATTTCCATTGGTGTCCTGAGATCCTGTCTTACTGGAAGCCATTGAGACACATGAACAACTAAAAGTTATGGAGGATAGAAACATGCATCATAAGAAATCTATCAGCGAAAACGAAGCAAATTCTAGAGAAAGACACAATGCATACCTGGGAAACTAATGAGCAAGATTACGTAACTTCTTTTGGGACGCTGGGTGACTGGCTACCAAAACTGTGCAAAAGGAAATCTGGGCTATCTTGGAGGCAAGACTGGTTGCTAGATCTACGCAATGCGTAATCCAGACTGGCTGCTGGCTACTAGGATTATGCAATGCGCAAATCCAGCTAGGAAGGACTACAGGCCCAGGGACAAATTTGCGCAATTTCCTTGGCCAGCAGTTATTGTCCTCTAGAAATGCACAAAACATTCTTGGGAAAAAAAGTGCATTTCTGGAGAGGATGGTAGAGCCTTCCTTCCCCAGATTGTGCAAAGTAGTCTCAATGAGGCCGAGTTCGAGCCAAGGTTGGGCCGACTCACCGACGGGAAACTGAAAGCAAATAAAACAGTGAATGCATGGCAAAACTAAGTGATAGAAGAAGTGATTGATAGTGCATGCAAAACATGAATGAAACATTCATCAAACAGATCAATCATGCATGTGGGTGAAGCGATTCCCCGGTTCGACGAACGTTTGTAAAAAACAGTTTCATCCATGCGACATCAGTGAGATAGCAACAAAAACTAAAACAGAGCTAGGATAAGCTAGTATACATGCAAATGAGAACAAGAGTTCAAAGAAATCAAGAAAACAACACTCATACAAACGAATACACAAAAAACAACAGAAATGCTGAAAAGACAAGTTGAGACCACTTACCTGTGAATAGCTAAGCCGGATGTGTCGAAGAGTCCTAGATGTGCTATGGGATGTTAGAGTTCCAAGATCGATGTGAAAGAATGAGCTCTGATGTGTCGAATAAATAAGTTTGGGTTAATGAGGCACATGCCACAAATCTAGTACAAAGCGACACTTGGAGGGAAACTTCTAAAAAAACTTTGCATGTAACCCTCGGCTGCTAAAAATAGCTCCCTGAATCATGGGATGCCTTTTTTCTTCTTCGGGAAGAACAAGTCATGCATGCATGCAAGTCAAGTTTCCTTGGTCCCGGGTGGAACTAGTCAACCAGATTGCTCATGCATGCAGCTTCTTAAATGCTTGACAAAAATGTGCATTTCTCGCTGGGAGTTGGGCTGATTGCTCAAGAGGTTTGCACAATTTCTGGGACTACTACCCAGATTTGCGCAAATTCTGGGCTGAGCAGCCCTGCTAGGAAAATTTGTGCAAATCTTGCTGGGAGTGTTGATTGGCAGGATTGCACAATTTTGGAGCCCAACAGGCTGCCAGAGAGGATTGCGCAATTTTTGGAGGGAAGGTTGGTTGCCCTCTAGAAATGCGCAATTTTCAAGGGGAAGGTGCTCAGCATGCAGCTCAACTAAGTTTGGGTGAGAAGCCTATCAGTGGAATGCATCAAGTTGTGCTCGATATGCTACCTTTGTGCATGAAAAACACTGAAGCTTGTGTACTTGACAAAACAAGACAAAGTGTTATGTAAGGTTTGTAGGGAGGCTCTAAAATGGGCCAAGGAAAAATTTTGGAGGGTGGTTGTAGCCGCTACAATGGTATGCTATTAACCAATACTTAAAAACTTGCTCTATTTATTTTTGAACCTGCGCTGATAGCACATGATGATGAAACCTTGCTCTATTGATTTTTGAACCTGCTTTGATACCACAAAGGATGAAAGAGTTGAGATAGTTTAAGACACCACTGCCCAAGCTTTAAACAACAAAATTCATTTGACAATGAAACAAAGTTTTAAAACGAAAAAATTTACATGCAGGATACCACATGAAGATGAAGGAGTGGAGGTAGTTTAAAACACCACCGTGCAAGATTCAAACAACAAAATTCATTCACTTGGCAATAAAACAGATTTTTAAAACTAAAAAATACTAAAAATTTTACATGCAGGAGAATACTATGTAAAAAAGAGCATGCACAAACTAGAAAATGAAATTCGAGAATAGGAGCCCAACATAAATTTTCATTGGTATGAAAATGGAGATTACAACTACAGTAAAAGAATGTAAAACGTGAAACTCGCAGAGATATTTCAACCCTATATTTTCACTAGTACGACACTATACAAGCTCTGTTTTCACTAGCACATAAAAAATGGCTCCAAGATTTTCTCTAGACTTCTTGACATGAAGCTTGGCTGCATGAAACTAAAACTTATTGTAGAAGTGGCGAAACAAAAATATTTTTGAAAACTCAAAAGATAACTTCATGCTGGTATATGAGTGTACTATAACAAGCCACTCTAAGGTAATTTCACTTAATACTAGAAATAAAAAAGAAAATCTCAAGAGATCTGCCCTGCAATTGGAGTATCCGACAGGTTTCCTCGATGGTGCGGTTCTAAGAACAGGAATACAAGTTTCACTCGAATGAGGGTAGTGGCACAATTCTAAGAACAGGAATACAAGTTTCACTCGAATGAGGGTAGTGGCACAAATACCAGGGTTGAAGCAATGGTGCTTTGGGGCCTTTTATGATTTACACACTTTCTCAACATCCCTAGTATCCACATATTTGGGGACTACAAGATTATTATTGAACATGTCAATGGATGTGCAAAAATTAACCATCAATTGCTCCTTATGGACATGGTTTAGTAATTCAACAATCTTGCACATAGGAAGAGAACACAACCAATAAGGAGATGAACTTTCAAAGAAGGGTCTACATGAACACTTGGGTGGTATGTACATTGAAATCAAATTAGGAAACAATATACTGGATGCTAGGGTGTTTCCATTTCCTCGGTAACTATAATGGTTTCTTTTTTGTATACCTTTGTGTATTTTTTCCTTCTATTTTTTTGATATCTTCAGGTCTCATGTCCTCAAGATGTGAATAAATATTAATAATGTTGAGGGTTCATTGAACTTCTATATATATCTTCAATGATGCACTGCAAGATGACTTACAACTTTTTTATCCTTTTTCACTAAGTCTGCACCTTACTTTATATGGCCGAACTCCATTTCGGCCACATTTCGATATATGTTGTATATAATGCTATCTGGTTATTTCTGGATAGGAAGCATGCTTGCTTGGCGAGATTTGATATATGTGATATAAGATATGAATGGGTAATGACAAAAATGTATTTTGACTTCATGTGATAATATATTATTTTTTAGGTACAGAAAACAAAAAATACATACAAGGGTGCAATAGGTTAATGACAAGACAAACATAATTAAATATTTTTTTGACATTTCAAATGATGCTCAACGAACACTCGAGGTTGCGCTTTATATGCCAAAAATCTACTTTTTCCAACTTTACTAAATTTTTCTGTGTTCTTAAATGTTTGATGTGTTGCACAAATACACATCTTTTACTTTGGAATGGAGACATTGTAACCCTATTCAAAATTTCATTTAATCCATATACTTCACCCTGAAAGCAAAAATCTGCAACCGGCAAGAAATCTGCTTACCCGATATGCTTGTATACTTTAGGGATGACTGCTGTCAGCTGTTAAATGTGGTGGGTGTGATTACTTCCAACGCTGAGCAATGAGGCAATGCACATTGCATAGATATCTTGGTCGATCAGTGGTAGAATTAATCCAAAGTAAAAAAATAAATTTCAAATTAAGATCTAGAACTGAGAAAGAGGTAGGCACGAGGTATTAATCCATCTATAAATGAGAAAATTCGATGGAAATCATACGAAATAAAGCGTAAAAACTAAACGACGCTGTCGGTATCCTTTCTCGACTTCTACCGATCATGTCATGAATGCGCTTGGTTTTCTGCCAACCCACGAAGAAACCTGCATGCGTTATAGTCGTTTTCAAGGTAATTATACCATTATGGGGAATGCTATTTAGATTATTAATTAGTATATGACCTTAGTGGCGTGAAGCAACTAGTCACCAGGGTTTGATGACTTCCGCAACATTACATAATATATATATCAGGATTGGTCAATGCTTCTATATATCAGGATTGGTCAATGCTTCTATGAGAGGTGCAATGGCGACCTAATGCTTACGTCATGTACGACACGTGTTCTTCTCATCGGCCTCAAGTAGCGATGTTGACTTAATTCTTGCATCATGCATGACCTATGCCATGTGCGTGACATTATTAGACGCCACTGTCCGAGAATGAGGAGACTTGTCAATGAAGATAAGAACAAAGAACGGTGTCGGGAATGATGAAATTTGTAACTGCAAATGAAATTGATTCATTTCGCAAGTTTTAAATGGACACTCAAACGATATAGTAGCAATGAGGAGGAATCGAATGTAAATCGGATTACACAGCGACAACCATTCAACGTTGCTTTGCTAATTTTCTCGATTGATTCATTAGTGGCTGGCCAACCTGATGTTTATCAGATTGTGGATTGGGATCACTGGAGGGGCCGGCCACAGTGTCAACGGCCCTGCGATGACCCGAATCTGGCCGGCCACTAACGCGAAGCTTATGGTCTAAATTAAACGAGGGACCTGCCACCCCAACAATTTGCCCTACATTTCCGGTGCTGATAATTTCACTGGTCCCTTTCTACAGTGTGTCGTCCATTTATTTTAATAGAGTGGCACTTAAAAATACAGCCGTCATTGAAGCTTGTCATCAGATCAACCTGTTTTTCTAAAACTGCAGGCAACTGTCTTTCGACTCCTGAATTTTCTCCTCGTCAAAGTGGTCCCCCAGCTTCATTATCGTTAGGTGAACAAAACCTGTATTTCTAAAATTGTAGGCAACTCTCTTTTGACTCGTGAACTTTCTCTTCGTCGTAGTGGTCCTCCAGCTTCATTATCGTTGGGTGAGCGTTCCTTGGCTGGACGACCCAGTAGTATTCCAGTGCAAGAGCTCGATCATCATACAACATCTGAATCCTCTCCTCTGAGTACTCATGACACTGGTGCTCGACGCTACACAAATAGTAAACTCAATTTCTTCCATTTTTACACAACTCGACTCCCAAGGAACTTTTCCCTATTGTAGGTTAGGGTTATCCGGGGGTTTAGTAATTCTAATTTGGCATATATGGTTCTAATATGGGAATGTCCAGCCAACCAAACTAAACGTCTGGCCGAGGTTTGAAATAATTCTAAACTCCAATCCCTCCAGGCTGAACCCTATTGTAGGTTAGGATCATACGAGTGCCGAGTCAACAGTTCACTAGGGTTTGTAATGATGGTGTTTAAAGGTATTACCCAACTAACGGTTAATTTAGTGTGAGTAATTATTATTATTATCTAATTTATGGTGGGTAATTATTATTATTATTAGGGTCACAGCCAAAGATACTATATTGGTGTATGAGACTTCTTTGTTTGTGGGACAAAGGACCCATTTTGCCAACTGATGTATGAGACCTAATTTTTTTGTGGTACAAGGGACTCACTGCATGAAAGCCCCCTTGTTTGTGGGACAAGGGAGCAGCCTTCACGTAGTGATTTGACTGCTAAGTCCAGGAAGACACCATTGACCTCTTAAAAGGAAATATATGCTCTTAACCACTAGAACCACTCAAACTGTAAATGGTTCTAAACATTTAGTGTAAGTGTAAGAAATTAAATGTCATCTTAGATGTACTATCAATAAAACTAATTATTAAATTAAAAAATAACAATAATAAAGCATAATATAACTTTATTAAAAAAAATAATAAAAATAATAAAATATAAAAATAATAAACGGTTTCAATGGTTGAGTTTGATTTGTTTATATATTAATTTTGTTTTAATTAATAATATTACGAACCTTTTTTAAAAAAAAAAATGTTAGGTTTGGAAAAGACAAGAACAAAATAAAATAAAATAAAATATTAACTAAATAAGACAAAAATATTTGAGATAATTAAAAAAAACCACATATTAATTAGTTTTAATTAAAAGCCTTGCTACTTGGGAAAAAATAATAAAAGGTAAACACTAAATAAAAACATTTAATTGATTCAAACGGTTATAGTGGTAGTTTTGTTTTTATTGATAAAATATTAAAGAAAATTTTCAATTAAAAAATAATAATATGCACATCATATTAAAATAAATTTATATAATAATAATTCATATTTAGAGTTATAATATTTCAAAAAATATAATTAATAAACATATAAAATGATGTTGATATTATTTTGCTTGTTGAAACTTGGGAGGACGAAGAATCTAAGGTCCCTAACATAGATGGCTTTACGCTATGGTATACCTCGAACAAACGATCCTCCCATAGAGGCATTGTGGGAATAGCTTGTTACATTAAGAAGAACATCTCCCCCCATGCTAGGATTTATAAAAATGACCCTTACAACCAATATAGTTGGATAGAGATCATTGACATTAATAATAAAAAGACCTACATAGCAATATGTTATTTCCCCCCCATCAATTCTAACTTCTATAAGAAGAAGAATCTAGATAAAAATAGTCCCTACAATGGGTCAGAGAATGATATTTCTAGCCTAAGGAATGAAGGTAATATCCTTTTCATAGATGACTTTAATGCTCGAACTTCAAGCTACCAAAATAGTATTCTAAGCAATCATTCCAACCCTAATCCTCTTTGGTTAGATGAAGACCCTACTCTGGCTAGTAGGGACAAAAGGAGCTCTGAAGACCTTGGGGAGAATTTTTTTGAGTCAGAGCTAGACAAATTCTGTAGTGCTCAGGATCTCATAATTTGCAACGGTCTAAAGAAGTGGCCCAATTCTAGCCAGATGACCTGCATCTGTGGGCTTGGTAGCAGCGTGGTAGACCATGTTATTTCCAATCTTCTTTTATACAAAGAAATAATAAATTTTGACATCTTAAATGACCACGAGCCTCACTCTGATCATAGGCCTTTACTTATAACTCTCAATTTTGTCATGCATGGAGATCCCATAGAAAATAATCCTTATAGCCAAAAGAACCTAATATTTGATAGAAATAAAATGATCTATTTCTAAATGAATTAAAAACTAATTTGCTTCCTTTATCTAGTATAGAAAACACAGAACACATCTATCATAATTTTACTACAACCCTCTCATATTCTATTAACAAGTTCTCAATTGAAGTTTCAAATAATAAAAGAAATAGCAAAACCAACCCATGGTATGACAAAGATTGTAAAAGTGCGAGGAGAGCAATTAAAGAAGTTGTTGATAAATCTCTTAAAATGGGTAGGATAAAAATATACGAAGCCATAACTAAAAGGAGAAAGAGGCAGTACATTCGTAAGAGACAAGAGAATCTCTTATACTTCTCTAAGGTAGCTCCTAAGAAATTTTGGAGGCACATTTTGACTAGGAAAACTAAAGATAATAATAAAATTGCTTTACGTGATTGGAATTCCTATCTTGAAAAGCTTTATGAATCTCCAAATGTCATGGATAACTTTGAAACCATGCTCACAACAAAAGAATTTTTCTCATTACAAGACATTGATTTTGGGGTTTAAATGCCTGGCAAATGGGAAAGCTAAGGACATCGAAGGTTACCAAGCAGAAATATTAAAAATTGGAGGTCCTATCCTCATCCCCCACATCCACAAGCTTTTCAATCAAGCAGTCAAGCAAGGTTCCCTAAAACTTGGACTGAGAGCCTCATTATCTCTATTTTTAAAAGTGGGGATACAAATAACCCCTCTAATTATTGGACCATTATGATCAACCCTCTCGTAGCCAAGCTGTAAGGTATTATTTTGGAAAAAGATGTTGAGCATATGGCTTGAAAGTGAAGGTGAGCAGGCTAAAGGCCAAGCGGGTTTTAGAAGGCATCACTCAACAACAGACCACCTCGTTACACTTAGGATCATTGTGGAGGAATGTCGTAATGATAAATCCAGTCTCTTTTGTTGCTTTGTGGACTTTAGAAAGGCTTTCGATACGGTTCCTAGAAAAAACCTTTGGAATAGATTAAAAGAGCTAAAAGTTCCTTTTAAGTTGAGAGCTGTCGCTATAAGATTATACGAGGATGTGATTGCCAAGCTAAAAAGCAATGAGGGGTGGTTAAAAGATATTAAATGGAACATTGGAGTTAAACAAGGTTGCCCCCTCTCCTCTACCCTATTTGACATTTACACTGACATGCTTGAAGGTTATTTAGAGGAAGCAGGTTGTGTTGGCACGATCTTAGCTGCGATAGTCATCATCCTTCTTCTCTATGCTGACGATATTGTTCTTCTGGCAAGGTACCCATCTGATCTTGATAAGCAACTTAGGCTTCTTAAGGATTTTTGTTCTACCATGGGTATGACTATTAACACTGACAAAACAAAAGTTATGATTATCAAATCCAAGAAGGACACTTACAATAATTTTATGTATGACAATAACAACTTGGAGGAAGTGTATTCTTACAAGTACGTAGGAATTCATATTCATCTCAAGCTCAATTGGAACTATAACATTGAGAAAATGATTAATGGGGGGTGGAAAACTTATTTTGGTCTTGAAAATAATTGTAAAATGGCAAACCTCATAATGTGGGATAAAAATTTCCTCTTTGAAACTTTATTCACTGCTGTTATCTTATATGGATGTGAGGTTTGGGGTTGCAGCATCTCTAGAGAATCTTGGAGAAAGATTGAGCAAATTCAGAAGTGTTTTATAACGTATAACCTAAAAATTAAAAGGAATACACCTATCTTATTCTCCTTATAGAAGTAGGTCTTTCCCCTATCAAGAGCCTAGCTATGACTAGGCTTCTGTTGTACAAGCACAAACTCAATAACATAGGAGATCATAGACTTCCTAAGCTAGCTTTAAATTCTAGCCAAAACCACCTAAGGCTCAAGCGCGGTTGGTATAAAGACACGAGGTCTTGGTTAAACCTTTGGGAGATCAACAAGAATGGTGTATTGCAAAAACTTAATAACACTAAAAATATTGTTACTTATAAGTTCAAAGAAAAAAAGTGGTGTGAGAAAGATTTAGCAGCTAAAAGAAAATTAAGTTATTATAAGAAGGTCATCAACCCCACCCTAGAAGATCAAAAGTATCTCTCTATTTTAACTATCTCAAAGAAGAAAAATAATGTAGTGACGATTAGAACGAACTCTCATGAGCTCTATAGTGAAACAGGTCGTTGGGAAGTTCCTAAAACACCATGGATGGAAAGGATCTGCCATCTCTATGAGAATAGGAACATCGAGGATGAAAACCAATTCCTCTTAGAGTGCCCCACGTACAACCACATTAGATCTCAGTTTCATAATCTTTGTCACAATACTGAACTTCCTAGCATTTTACGATGTCAAAATTATAGTGAGCTCAGGAGCCTTCTCTCCAAGCTTTTTGAGCATAGGAATAAAATCTTAAATCAAAATAAATAATTTTTTTCTTTAGGTCCGATAGACCAAAGTTTGGTCTCAGTGGACGTTAACCATCATCATCATCATCATCAAAAACATAATAAATTTAATTAATAAACACACACACACATATAAAAAGTGAAATCATACTAGCACAACCTATTAAGGATGAGCCTAGTCAGCAAGACGTCCGAGGATCAAACTTCACGGGGGGTTGTTGTGCCCTGTGCTAGAGGGTGGAGACATGCTAAAAAATCCAGTCAGCTAACGGATGGTGTGGCCTAGGCCATGTGTGATCCCCGTGTGACTTTGAAAACTTAGATGGCTCTGGGTAACAAGTCCTCAAGCCACAGGTCAAGCCTGAAAGATCACATACAACTTGACAAACAAGCAATAAAAAGTACAATGTATAAATTAAATTAAGATCCATTGTACTATATATTAAAATAATGATTCATATTCTCAATAATTTTACTCTAGAATTTTATATTTATATTTAATTAATAAGCATATAAAACTTAATACTTGCAATAAATTCTTTCCCTAAACATACTCTATATAATCAATGCTATGAATATCATATTAAAATATTTATAACATATGAAAAAGAATG
This sequence comes from Pinus taeda, assembly GCA_000404065.3. Classification (NCBI taxonomy): domain Eukaryota; kingdom Viridiplantae; phylum Streptophyta; class Pinopsida; order Pinales; family Pinaceae; genus Pinus; species Pinus taeda. The sequence goes on along the minus strand of APFE030537696.1, from coordinate 151,301 downwards.
TATATATAATATATATATATATATAAATATATATATATAAATATATATATATATATTTATATATATATATATCATATGATGGGGTATGAAATTTGTATATATATATATATTTATATATATATGGAGGGGTATGAAATTTGTATACATATAAATAATATTATCATGAACCAACATATATTCATCTTAATTTGGATCAACTCAACATCCACAGAAATCATATCTCTTGATATACAGATTTTTCCTCAAATTTTATACTAAAATAAAATTGTATCTTAATAAATTTGATTTCTTTAGATAAAATATGATCTCTCTAAGATAAATTTGTAGTTATAATGAATCTATACTAATTTTAAATTTTAATCTACAATCCAATTAAATATACTCCTAGCTTTTGTAGATAAACGACACTCTTCTTTCGCTATGTGATTCTTCTATTTTTAATTTCTATCCATATATACTTGTCTCCACTCAGAGAGATGTTAATCGTATAGTAGGTTATGGGAGTGCATATTGAAATAATGGAGAAGGTGGTTGTTAGTGTTTCATATTTTGTTTGTATTTAGGACTTAGATCCTATTTTTTAGGAGTTTGTTTGATCTCCCTATTATAATGTAACTCTATAACATATTCATTGATTATTTGATTAATTAATGAATGTTTAGTGGCGCTACATGGCACCCTCCAAGTGCATCTCATCTCACCTGTGAGATGTGTGGCTCATTCCATAAGTTTCGTCTTCCATTTTTTAATTTGGTACCAGAGCATGAGGTGAGAGTTGGGTGAGTTTGTGCAGAGGATAAGCACACAAATTTGGTTGATCACGCATTAGTTGAAGGAGCTCCTATAGAGAGCGATGTTTAATGGTGTAGGATTGGTGCTAAATAAAATCAACATATTATTGATCTGTTGAGAGGTATAGCTTAGGGCATTGTAAATTTTAGGGGCGAATTTTAGCCCAAGGGTGAAATTTAAGGGGCTTTTCATTTTAGAGGGGCAATTTTCTTATAAAACAACCATTTCATATATTTAGCCCAACTTTTATTTAATTTTTTTTTTTTTTTTCATTTTAGTTGGAAAAAAAGGGGCAGATAAACTATGAAAAGACTCATTTGACCCAATTCGCCTAGTTTGGGAGGTTATATTCCATTACAATCACCCAATTTTCTACTTTGCAATGCTCAATTCATTTGCAATCGCACATTTTTGGTTTGGGAGGTTGTATTTGGTCCCAATAAATAAAAATAAAAATAAAGTGGAGGTATGGTAAATAAATAAAACCTCTTTTTATACTTACTCAAAAGGTATGGTAAATAAATAAAAATATAAATAAACTAGAGGTATGGTAAATAAATAAAACTTTTTTTTTATATTTAGTCCATAATCCCTCTTTCTATTTATGAAGGCTCAAAAAAGAAGTTTTATTTAGTATGGTAAATAAATAAAACAATTTTTGTTTTTTTATATTTACTGCATAAGTCACCTTATATTTACGAACACACAAGGGTGTAAATAAATAAAAATATAAATAAAGTGGATGTATGGTAAATAAATAAAGCCTCTTTTTATACTTACTTTAAAGGTATGGTAAATAAATAAAAATATAAATAAACTAGAGGTATGGTAAGTAAATAAAACATCTTTTTATATTTAGTACATAACCCTCTTTATATTTAAGAAGGCTCAAAAAAGAGGTTTTATTGAAGTGAATCCTATGGGTCAAATACCATATTTATGAAAGAGGTATGGTAAATTAATAAAAATATAAATAAACGAGAGGTATAGTAAATAAATAAAACTTTTTTTTATATTTACTCTATAAGTCACCTTATATTTACGAACACTCAAAAAATGTGTTATATTTAGGTGAAGCCTATGGGCCAAATTATTGTTAATACCATGCAAAAAAACATTATTAACCCTAATATTAGTATTAATAAAAATAAAGATGGCACATGGTCTTGACCCATGGTATTCATGTGGAATGTAGCCTATTTAAACAAGGGAATTAAAACAACATAGATCCATCTTTACTCTAGATCTACTGAGCACTGAGAGGGATCAAATATCATGATATGCAAACTAGCATAGAGTGAAAAAATATTTGATCAATCTCGGGGCTTGGTAGATCAAGAGTAAAAATGGATCTTGTAATTTAATGTCACTTAAACATTTTAACATGGTTAAAATAATCAAATAATATAAAATAAAAATCAATTATCAATTTTATTAATTTTTATAGCCCCACAGGGGTAGGCGAGTTGGTAATCACAATGCAGTGAAGTTCGTTAGAAAGCCGATCTCTGTACTGAAGGTCACAAGTTCAAATCCACCAGAATAACTCGGAGCTATGGAGAGGGGCAGGCGCAGTTCCCAGGGGTTATAGTGGTAGTGGTCAGAATCGATCTCATGTTACGCAAGCTGCGAGGCTGCTTTAGTTGTTGATTCCTCTGTAATCAATTTTTTTTAATTAATTTTTATAAATTACTAATAGTAGTTTTTAAGCTCCAGGTTTATGATAACCCATGGTATTGACCCATGGTAATATGATGGTATTCATGTGAGCATAGACAATTTAAAGGGGAAATTCTGTCATCTTAGATCCATCTTAATTTCAGGTCTACCAAGTGCTGAGAGGGACAAAAAGATTTCATCACTCTAAAAGTAATAGATGTGGAGTTAAGATGGATATAGGTTTGTTTTTATGATAATGAAGATATTAGATAGACTTAGGGAATTATATTGTAAGAAACATCTTAAGGTGAATGTTAAAGCTACATTTAGTCACTTCACAAAATTTAGTAAAAATCACCAATATCTCTATTAATATTCTTTTTCTTCTGATTTAACAAAAAAAAATTCAAAACAATGAAACCTATCACTCTTTCCACATCACCCTCACAGAATTGAGATAGTCACTACCCATATTTCACATCATTTTTCAAACGTTCTCAATATGATATCTTCATGAAAAAGTTAAGGTACTGATGTTGGATTAGTTGTTTGAAAAATATGTTGGTTTTTACAACCTTTCATATTCTCTATTATTCTTAGTATGTTGTAACGATCTATAGGGGTTGGGCCATTGCACCATATTGTCCTAAAAGGCAGAGATTGTGCACCAAAAAGGAAATTAATCCAGATGTTACAACACTGTTAAAAAATGAAAGATGTATGAAGGTAGTGAATTATGCTAATAAGCAATTTAGATTGGGAGAGACGTAATTAAATAATTTTATTTTTTTTCTAAGTAAAGCTTAATTCTATTAATAAAAGTAAAAGTATAGTTACAATGCGGTCGAGACCTCAAATGAGGTTCAGGACAGTCCAACAGGACAAACAAACAGTCCCAGAATTGGGATTTACTAGATACAAAAGCCCAGAGCTATATAGAGAAAACAGGCAGAGTGATAGATCTTAGAGAAAGACAGATTATAAACTGTGACCATACTATCTGAACTGCCCAGATATTCATGAGCAAAATTACAGAGCCAAAAACTTAAAACTATAACAGAGCTACATGCCTGCTGCAGAAAGACGTTGACAGAAGCCATATAGGCATAACAAAATGGAGTGAAGAACAGAGAGAGGACCAAAGAAGCAGCCATAACCTAGGAGTCTTCAAATAGCAGAATCATGTTCCGGAATTTCCTCCTCCACAGGGCAAGGATAGCCCATCCACGTGTCATCCACATTATCCTTAAGAGCCGAGTCGCTGCCATCTGGAGTAGCTGCCAACTGTCGCATGCTATCTGAGCCATCCGCCGGTTAAGCAGAGACTGGGACATTTTATTGATTGCCGTTGGGAGGCTTGGAGATGTCGCTCGCATTTCCTTCAGCCTGCAAATCGCCACAGTTGAACCTGAAACCCACATCTACCCCTACTACGCGCTACCTCCTAGAGACTAAGTTGAAGGGGTGTTCACAGCAACAGTAGGTCGAGCTTCTTCCTTTGAGAAGATTACCATAATACTGGCCGAGAGAACAGGTTTATTGAGGCAAATGTGAAACGTGAAATGAGTGGTTCGAAAGGAATTGTGTGGGAGTGGCCTGTTGGTTTCTGAGGTAGGTGAAGTTGAAGCTAGAGGGATGACAGGCGGAGGAGCAGACTGAGAGCACCCACGGCCTCCATGACCACCACATTGGCGACAGCTACCATGACGACGCACCATGGGCAAAGTAACAGGGTAGCTAGCAGGGGAAGAAGATCAGGATGAAACAAAGCAGATGCTGGTGTGAGGGTGCCTATAACGCTTGAAGGACCAGACATGCAGCGTCACCTTTGTAGCACTACAAGAATACAAAACCGGAGGTAGTTGCATGTGGGGAGGCCAGGGGTAGATATTGACAGGGGAGCCGAGGCAGCCATTAAGTAAAAACTAGGTGAAATGTCTCGAACCCACTGTACATTCAATTCCACGTGAGAGATGATCTGCCTAGATTTAACATGAACCGTTTCCATCTGTGGGAGGGCTTGGGAAGGTGTGTTGTTCTGCCACTTACTGTACCAGCTGCCGCCAAGACACATAGCCATCATAAATTGAGCTTTAATGCACCCGCATCCGGGTGTAATTAAATAATTTATTATTTAATTGAAGGTTTCCAATTAAAATAATAATAAATCTACATTTATATATTTATATATTGATTGGAAGGTTTCTGACAACGGTCGCTTCTTTCCATTAGATCCCCTTCAGGCCTTTGGGATACCTACTACTTTCTTATATTATGTAGTTGGGGCTTGCTACTTGTTGGCATGTTGGGGTAAACAAACTTGATGTGTTTTCTTTTTTTTTTTAATATTGCAGTTGGAGTCTATGGAATAAGAAAGAAATTTGATAGCTTGAAAAAAGTGGTAGAGAAAAGATTAATCTCTCCTACCTTGATAGAACTGGTGGTCAACATCAACACCTACAAGAACTTTGTTGTGGAATATTATCAAAACTAATAGAATGATATGAAAGAGTGTACAGTAAGAACCTTGATAAACATGACCACTGAAACTTGCAACCTTGTTTGTCAGAAGAGAAAATTATGTTTCTTTTTTCCAAACATGTATGTTAGTATATTGTAGTATAAGTAATATGTTTTCCCATTATCATATATGGTTTCATACCTTAACAAAACATTCACCAAGACTTCACAATGTTTTATTATTCAGTGAAAGATTTTCCAAGATCTTACAACATTGTATAATCTAGTGAAAGATTTGCCATGACTTTACAAGATAATATAATATGGTGAGAGATTCACCAAAAAAATTATATATACATATTATATTATTGATAAAATCGCCTCCCACTTTTCCTATGTATCATGGGGATTCACCCATGTATTATACATATAAATTTAGGGTGGTTCTCAAAATTTTCCTTGGCTTGGAGGTGAGGTGTTGGGGACCTGTGAGATGAAGAAGAGCTGAGAGTGAACCTTCTCACCCTCAGTCAACTATATAGTGCACAAGTTTGGAAGATTTTGCATATCCTTCAAAGGAAAAATCCACATATTGTGCAGATCCATCAAAGGAGAAGTGCGTAGATCTACACACCCTCTATTAAGCCCAAGGTGTGGAAATTCAAATTCTCTCACAAAATATTTCTTGTGCATATTGTGCTTGGGGTAAGACTATGCAAATCCATTTGTGTGGAACTTAAAAATTGGTTAAGCCTCTTTTTTTTGTTTGAAGTTGTTAAGTCTCTCTCTAGATTTAATTTGAGTAGAGCGTGGAGCCCCAACCTAACCGTTTTTGGAGACGTGGATCTGTCAATGATGGAAAATTTGACGAGGGATTCATGGAGTTACTAGTGATGCTTGTGAAGTGTGCAGAAAGAAGAAGGGTGCTATTGGAAATTGGGACTTCTTGTTAAGATGACTAATCCACTTGTAGAGACATACCTCAATGAAGGTAATAAATTGGACAAATCTAATTAGTCGAATTAGAAATTCAAGTTGCAGACGCTGAAAGAGGAATATGGCATCTTGAAAATTATAAAGGGAGAAGAATAAAAACCAAGTGTTGCTAGAGGCACGACAACTGCAACGATCCAAGATTGGGAGAAGTGGGAGAATAAAGAAAAGTTAATATTAAAAATGTCTGTGAAAGATAATATAATTCCTGATATTTGTGATTATAAGACCTTTAATGAAACTTGGAATACACTGAAGGAGTTGTATTAGACTAAAAATAAAAATTGGGTCCTCTTTCTGAAAAGTAAGCCGCTTTATATTAAATGGAAGAAAATGAATATGTTAGTGATTTTGTTTTAGGAATTAAAGAATTGAAAGATAAATTGAGAGGCATAGGAAAACCAATACCTAGTACCAATCTTGTGATAATCACTTTAAATGGAATGTCAAAAAATGATCAAATGTTTATTACATTAGAGTTTAAGCTTTTGTGGTAGTTTTTTGGAGAAATATGATCCAGATAATCCACAATTTTATGTTCATTATGTTGATGTTTCGAACCCCAAAGGGGGTCCATCATCAGGACAGAAAGTGAATGATAGATTGAGAGAAGAATCTTCCGACCAAAATATATAAATAAACCCTAAATTATGATAAATTCAAGTAGAAACCGACTAATTTAAACTACATATATTATTCAATTTAAATTATTTTAGTTTTTATTTATTCTAATTTAATTTTAATTAATTGATTTTAATAACCTAATATAATTAGTGAATAATAATACAACTAATTAAATCTAATGAGATAAGAATAGATAGATTAAATGTAATAAGTTTATTTTTATAATGTAATAAGTTTACCTTTGTATAATTAAGTTTCTTAATTTTATTTTTATATAATTAGTTTTAATTAATTAGTATATAATTTTTAATTTTAATTTTTCCTTTTAATTCATAATATAATTAGTATATTTTAATTTAGAATTAGTTTTTAATTTGATTTTTATATCTAAATATAAGTTTATTAATCTCCTTTATTACTGAAACAAATTAATAATTTAATTAATTTAATCTATTAAATACTAAAATGAAAATGAAAGATTAAATTATTTATTCTTATTTTAGATTAATTTCATTTATAGATAATTAAACCCTAATTAGCTAATTAATAAAGAAGTTAATTATTTTAATTATTTATAATTTTTATTTAATAATTTTTTTAAATGTTAATTTTAAAAACTTATTGTCAATATTAAAATCTATTGTCACTATAATAATTTTTATTTATTATTTATATATAGTTATCATAAAATAATTTTAATAACTATTTATTATAAGTCTCAATAAATAAATAATTTTTATTTAACCCTAAGTATTTTACAAAAAAAGATAAAGCTCCCACTTTTGGGGAATTGACAGGTATACTGATGCAGGAAGAAGAGAGGTGTAGGAATTTAAAGCCTCAAAATCCAGAGGAATTTGAAAAACAAGAAGGAAGTAAAGGTGGAAGTCCATTTTAGATAAGGTCGTCTCCAAAGCCAAATCAAGGTATGTCACCTACTAGAAATGTCAAGGTATGTCACCTACTAGAAATGATTCTTCTATTATTATTTTTTCTAGTTTTTTTATTGTGGTAGTAGTGGGCATATTCCTAGAGATTGCTATAAAAACAAAAGTGTTGAAGAGAAGCATAAGCACAGAAGACATTCATGACACTTTGCAGGAGAAGCACCAAATTCTGATCTTAAGAGTATTAAGTCGTTTGTGTCTAATGCTACATTGTTTGGTAAAATTGATGATGTCGATGCATGGTTTGTGGATTCTAGAGCTTCAATCCACATGCCATGCAATAAGGAGTGGTATGAAAATTTCAAGGAAATAAGCAATGTTAGCAACAATTATCTTGGAGATGATTCCACACAACAGATCAAGGGATATGGAGATATTCTAGTGACTCTACCAAATGGAAGTGTTAGATGCATTTAGAATGTTATGCATGTGCCCGAGATTAAGAATAATATCATCTATGTTTCCACGATGACAAATCAAAATATTAAGGTTGAATTCTTCAAAACAAATTGCATGGTAAATGACTTGTTGGATCACTACAAACTAGTTTCTTTAGGAATTAGATTTGGAAGCATGTACAAACTTGATGTCACCAACAAAAGTCATTAAGCATCGACTTCTACAACAATGTCAACTGAAATTCTTTGGCACCAGAGGCATGGTCATATCAATTTTCATGACTTGTTGTTGTTGTAGGCACAAAGAATGGTTAAAGGAGACCCTATGTTAAAGAATGAATGTGCTTCTTGTGAGAATTGTGCTTTAGGAAAAATGCTCAAACATGAATTCCCTTCTGATTTTGATAGGAGAAGAAGTGATGTATGAAAACTTGTGCATACTGATGTTTTTGGACCCATGCAAACCAAATCCCTAGTAGGTTCTTATTATTTTTTGTTCTTTATTTATGATTGGACAAGGTACACTTAGGTGTACTTCCTTAGGAGAAAGACTGATGTTTTTGAGCACATTAAGGAATTCAAAACACTGGTAGGGAAGCAAACAAGGAAGTTCATAAAAATTGTCTATTCAAATCAAGGGGAGAGTATAGGTTGGGGAACATCATCAAGTATTGCAAGAATCATGGAATAGCACAAACATTTACAGTACCCAACACTCCACAAGAGAACGATGATGCAAAAAGGAAAAACAAAACGTTGGTGGAGTGTGCTCAAAGTATGATTAAAGGTAAGAAACTCTCAAATGGTTTTTGGGGAGAGGCTATTAGTACTACAATTTATTTAAAGAATAGAAGTCCAACAAAGTATGTTGATATCAAGACTCCATTAGAAGCCTTGTATGGCTTTAAACATGCAATTCATCAAGATTTGGGTGCAAAGCCTTTGCACATATTTCGATGGAGAATATAAATAAGATTGATGCTAAATCCATCAAATGTATTTTTGTAGGATATTATTTACAATTTAAAGGTTATAAAATATTTGATCCCTCTCTCACAAAGTATTTGAAAGTAGAGATGTAATTTCCCATGAGCAGGTAGATGAAGCAAACAAGGATAACAACTATGAAAGGTGGCACATACTTCCTGAAGTTGAATACGATAAAGAAGAAGAAGAAGAAGATAGTAAGCAACAAAAGCTTAAGGAAGAATCTTGTTATATGGACACCACCAATAGTGAGAGCTCACCCAGAGGTGGAGAAGGATCTTTAGAGAATAGGGATGAAGACAATAAAGTACCAAGGAGATATACTTGTCATATTCACCTACTTGAAAGGTACAATGATTATTCTTTGATGATTATTTTTTTAAATGTCATAGAACATGTTAGTTTCAATGAAGCTAATGAGCATGAAGAGTGGAGAAAATAAATGAAGGAAGAATATGACTCTATAATTAAAAACAAAACCTGGGAACTGACTGAATTGCCTAAAGATAAAGAGCCCATAGGATGTAAGTGGTTGTATAAACCCAAATTTGAAGCAGATGGCAGTATAGATAAATACAAAGCTATATTGGTTGAAAACAGGTACTCACACAAAAAAGGCATTGTTTATATAGAAACATTTGCACTTTTAGCTAAGCTAAAGAATATTATATTGTTAATTGCATTATCTATAAAGTACCATTGGAATCTTCACTAATTAGATGTAAAATTTATTTATTTATTTATTTATTTATTTATTTTATGAAAGGTGATTTAAAGGATGAGGTGTATTTGACACACCCTGAAGGGTTTGTGAAAAACGGGAAGGAACATCTAGCTTTTAGATTAAAGAAATATTTGTATGGGTTGAAGCATGCACCTAGATCATGTTATGAAAATACATATTCCTTATTTCTTCAATAGGGTTTTATGAGGAGCCAAAGTGATCCAAACCTGCATACCGAATTTGATTCAGAGGGGCATGTTGTACTAATTTATTTGTATGTTGATGATTTAATTATTACAGGAAATTCAGTTAAATTAATTGATGGAATTAATGTGCATATATCACAAGTATTTGAGATGAAAGATATTGGTGAGTTACATTACTCTTTAGGTCTTGAAGTTTGGAGAAATGATGGTCATACTTTTGTATCCCACGGTAAGCGTGCCAAAGAATTGCTTAAGAAGTTCAAAATGGATTAGTGTAAATATGTGCTTTTCTCAATGCAAAAAAATTTGAAACTTCATTTTCTTGATGTCCTAGAGGAGGTTGATGGTACATTGTATAGACAACTAGTGGGAAGCTTGAATTAGTTTTGGCATTAAGTATACTAATTCATTTGATGTTGAGCTATTAGGTTACATAGATTTAGATTAGGATAGCAATAGAGATGATAAGAGACCTACTACAGGTTATGCTTTTAGTATGGGACTTGAGATTGTTGCATGGAGTAGCAAGAATCAACCTAATGTATCTTTGTCATCGACTGAGGCAGAGTATAAAGCTTTATGTGCAACAACTTATGAAGTTGATTGGTTGAGGAGAGTTCTTCAAGATGTTAGAGAAGAAAAAAAGAGAACTAAAGTGATCAAATGTGATAGACAAAGCTTGATCAAGTTGGAAAATAATCCAATTTATCATGCAATAACAAATCATGTTGATGCACAATTTCATATTTTTAGAGAGAAGTTACAATCCAAACAAATTTCTTGAAAATAGTCATACTTGTGAAAATGCTGCTAATATTTTCACTAACACTCTTGGGGAGATGAAATTTGAATTTTTTAGGGAGATACAAGGTGTAGAAATTAATCCTTTCTCGATTAACGGGGATACTTGGAAATAATGCAGAAAGTGATTGTTAGTGGTTTAGATTTTGTTTGTATTTAGGAGTTATATCCTATTTTTTAGGAGTTTGTTTGATCTCCCTATTCGAATGTAACTCTATAAGATATGCATTGATTTTTGATTAATTAATGAATGTCTAGCAGCGCTGCTTGGCAACCTACATGAGAGGCTCGGCTCACCTATGAGTTGTGTGGTTCATTCCCTAAGTTTTGTCTTCCATTTTTTGAGTAGTGGGTAGCTAAATAATTTAAATGACACTTGGTTGGGTTTTCCAATAATTCTAATTTGGAATATATGGTTCTAATTTTGAATATATGAGAGTGTCCAACAAACCAAGCAAATTGTTGGTTGGGGTTTCCAATAATTCTAATCTACAGTTCCTGAAGGTTGAATTTTATTGTAGGCTAGGTTGATTTGAGTGCACAACTAACAATTGACTAGGTTCCCCAATGATTCTTATCTACAATTCAGTTAAAGATGGCCCTATGCTCCACGAATAAATGATACTCTTGTTTTTCTATGTGATTGTTGTTTTCTTACTTCTATGAGAAGATAGTTTCTTGTTGGAGGTCAACACTATTGGAAATAGTAAATTACTCTCATATGCATGCAATGCATGGAGAGATGAGTTCAATTAAGTCGAGTTTAATATTAGAAGTCTAGTGAGGGTTTCTCAAGTGTGAGTTAGGCAGAGAAAAGGAAAGTCAAGTTAAAGTTTGTCATGATTCAATATTTAGTAGGTGTGGTCCTTATACACTCGTGATTGGGTCATTGTAGTGTTTTTGAAAGCCAAGAGGAAAGAAGAAATCCAAGAGCTACAACTTTGTGGTTAGTTGTGTATGTGAGAAGTTTTGTGAATAAAAAATGTGTTTTGTGTGTTTATTGTCGTTTCCTCCTCTTCCTTTCCGTCGAATTGATATCATAGAAAAGGTTAAACAAATAAATTTCCCATGATCCCTTGTGGTTTGGAGGTTTGAAGCATTACAATAATGTTTAGGAAGTGTTAAATTTTGTTTCATAAGAAGTACATTTTTATTTTTTTTGAATTGAACAATTACTTCAAAGTTTGAAAATAAAAAATTCAAAGGTATCAAAATTTTTGAAAGGTATTTAAATGTCATAGCCACCACATATGGTTTGAAGCTTCAAAGGGTTTGAAGTTTTTTATTAAGAAAGGATAAAAGCATGTGTGAACTCTTGTCATTTATTTTCCAAGTTGAATTTCTTAAAATATCATATTTAGGATTTTTAGAAAAATGGGTTTTATTAAAAGAATTTATGCATATTCATTCAAAGGAGTAATGTTAAAGGTTAAAGAGATGTTGTGCATTGGTATTTTTTAAATGCTTTCTTTAAAATGGTATTTTTTTAAAGTTTGGAGATAAGCTTTTGTTTTTAAGTTTTTTTCATATTAACAAAAACAAAAATAAAAGGGTTTCATTGGAAAATTTTTTTAGGGATTTGCAAAGGTCTGTCAGTTTGCAATTTTTTATGTTTTGTGAAGAATGAAAGTGTGTTGGGTTCAGAAAAATCCCTCTGTGTCATAAGGATACATGAATCCAGTGAATATTGTTCCTTATGGGGGCCCATATTATAAATCATATTTTTTTTCAGGGTTGATATGGAAGGAAGCCTCATGCAATAAGGAAAGGAAACATAAGACAGAAGAAGTACATTAGTCATGGGTCACAAAACGAGATTGAACTAGCATAAAAGAAATCAAAAGGAAGAGTCAGAGTATTTCAAATAGCACATAGAGGCTCTCACTACAGCTGAGGAATATGAAATACAAGTAGATGAAGCACAATAAGTTAAGGATGTGTGGATTATAATACATCTAGTAACACTGCCAAAATTTACTGGTAAATTTTTTTATTTTTGGGTTGTCAAAATGCATACTTTTCTTCAATGTAAAGAGTTAATTGGATACTGGTCTAATAACCGATATGATAGAGTATGTGATGCTTTAGTAGTAGATATTGTAAAAAAATCAGTGGATGAAGTAATTATAAGTAAGGTAACCGAAAGCTATGTATTCCCAGGAAATGTGGAAGATACTGGAAGAAGAATTCAATGCAAAAGGGAGTGACATGCAACAACATGTTATGTCATAGGCAGTGAAGTTTGTAATAGTAGGAGAATAAAGTGAAGGTGATGGTGAATTACAGTCTGATGAGACACATGCGGATGATGTTTGTAAATTGTGATGTGAATCGGTGAATTCAAAAGAAACTAATGAATTTGGTTAAGTTGAAATTATTAATGAGCATATGCATGCTCAGATATCCCACCATAGGGTGGATGTACATTATGGTAATGACATTTGGTATATTTTTTGAAACATGGATTGATCATGGGAATATGGTAAGTGCCATTTTTAATGAAGAATTGAAGGTTGGAGTTGCCGTTGTAGGAGGAAGTTATGAAGCAAAAGTTGGAACTACTCATGATGCAGTGTGTGAACTGGAAGAAACTCATTTTGGCATAGATAAAGCTACTAATGGAGCATCAAGTGGTTTGGTAGATCCAAAAAATGAAATTATTGATATTAAAATTTGATGAAGAACCATTAACTTGTGATGAGTGGTTTCACATGATGCAACGAAAGATCTAATTGATATGTTCTTTTTTTGGTGAGCGAAGACCACTTGTGTTTGGAAGCCAAGCGAAAGACAATATGTTTTCAGCAACAAAGGTTAGTAAAGAAGTGGGAGACAAGGGAGAGAAGGAAGAGGAATATGAAAAAGATATCACTCAAGAGAATAAGGAAGATGTTTTTAACATTAATTTTGAGTGTGAAGGTATACAATATAGTAGTCTAGTTGAAGAAAAAGATGAAGCAAAAGATGCAGGAAAGGACATGGTGTTTTCTAAAGAAAAAGAAGAAAACATTGAAATAATATTTCAACAATGGAGTCAAGAAGAGATTGGATTCTTCTATTTAGAAATAGGGTATAAAGAAGATAATGAATATAAAGTACAAGAAATGTAGAAAAGTTTGCACTTTGAAGAAATATTTTAATTTTGAAGTTTTGAAGAAATTAAATTTTACTATGAATTAGTGTTATGACAACAATTGAGTGACCATGTGTATGATAATGATAAATTGACTTTTTGTTATAAGCTTGATGATAGTGAGCATAAATGGCAACAATCCATGAGTGAAATAATTGTTGAAGAGGAAGTTGTAGAAAGAAGATCCAAAATAAATAGAAGAGAAGTCAAAGAAAAATTGCAACAACAAAAAGTGAATAAATACAGAGCCTATAGGAAGAAAGTAGAACCAATAATGAATAAAATTTCAAGGATATAGAATTTGGAAGAAACAAAAAAGAAAATTCAGTAGTGTAAAAGTTTTGAGTCATTGTAAGCGTAGTTGAGACTTAGACTAGCAAGCACATTTAAGTGACGATTGAGTCAACTTTTGTTGTAAGCCTAACATACATAGTTAAGTCATCTTTGAGTTATGTTGAGTCATATGGTTGTAATTAAGGGGGACTATTGGAAATAGTAAATTACTCTTTTATGCATGCACTACAGGGAGAGATGATTTAAGTCCAGTCGAATATTAGAAGTTGAGTGCGAGTTTGTCAAGTGTGAGGTAGCCAAAGAAAATCAAAGTCAAGTTAAAGCTTTTCATGATTCCATATTTAGTAAGTGTGGTCCTTATATACCCATGGTTGGGTCATTGTAGTGTTTGTGAAAGCCAAGAGGAAAGAAGACTACCAAGAGCCACAACTTTGTGGTTAGTTGTGTATGTGAGAAGTTTTATGAATAAAAGTTGTTTTTTGTGTTTATTGTAATTTCCTTCTTTTCATTTCCATCAAATACCAACAACATAAATATAACTATTACTAATATCCTGAACCGTTAACTGCAATAATTGAGTGGTGCAGTGTGATGTCAAGGTTAGCTATTGGTTGAATTAGAATAAATTACCAGTTGTGACGGTGGAGCGAAGTGTATTGAAATAAAACGATGTACTAAATTATCATCTATATTATTTTAAATAACCACTTTCCAAAGTTAAACTTCTGACTATACTAATTAATACTTACGATGATATTGAGTATTCATATTGAATATATCAGGAAATATTGATGATTTCGGGTGTCTTAGCTTTTAGCACATGATGTGGTACATACACTAAGGATCATGACACCACTATATGTGCACATACTAAAGTGAACCCTTGAGCTAGAAACTCCTCTAGGTCCCTGGGGAGCTAGTGGAACTGAAGTGGTGCACCGTACAATGGAACAATAATAACAAATAATCAAGGAAAGGTTATAATTTTGGTGGGGTCCCAAACAAAATTAATATTTTTTTTTCTATTATTTGATCTCGTTCTTGAGTGATTTCTTCATTTTCCTTCTTTCGATTTGAGTTTGGAGTATTCCTACAAAGAATTTTTTTTTTTTTCTTTCGATTTGAGTATTCTTGCAAAGATTTAAAAAAAAATCTAATGCCTCGATGGTCAAGATTATTATCTCATTTTGATTCCATATACAACCAAATACATAAGCCACTATTAGAAGAATCATTGTGCAGAACATAAAAGATTTAAATGTTTTAATCCATGGAGGATACGATGATTTTATACATAGAAAATGGAAAGCCAAAATTGAAGAATGGGTGCAACTCTCTAGTGAGGAAATTTCTCACTCAAGAGACTACACCATAAAACTTCCTTACATTCACCAGGCCACTAAACTATTACATATATAGGATTATATTGTTGTTGAAAAAAATCTTGGAATGTAGGAACTACCAACCAACAAAGTCTAATTAAGGCAAACAGTTCAATAAAACACAATTGGTTCTAATTATAGGAGAATATTTTAGACATTTCTCCATATTCCAACACTCCCCCTTATTGAAGAAATGTGTTTTCTACCACAACCAACTAATTTCTACATACTTCAATTTTTTTCTTTCCAAGAAGCTTTGTAAAAATGTTAACCACATTTTCAATGGTATTACAATAGACTAACTCAATTTCCTTTGAATTCTTCTTTTCCCTAACAAAATGATAATGTGTCTCAATATGTTTTGATCTTGCATGATACACATCATTGTTGGCTAGCTTGATGGTGATTTGATTGTAACACTTGATAATAGTCGGTGTTTTGTATACTTCTCCCACATCTTCAGGAATTCACCTCAACAAAATTGATTCACACATAGTACTTCATAAAGCTTTGTACTTAACTTTAGTGGATGAAAAAAAACATTTGGTTGTTTCTTATAGCTCCAAGCCACAATCCCAGATCCAAGACTGAATGCATAGTCTAGAAATTTCCCTACAGATCTATCTCTCTACTACCATGTAGAAAATCTATATGTAGGTTAACCCAATAATGCAATATAAATCAAAGCATAATACTATAACCTACTTCTACTATCAAAGTTTTGCAGAAGCTTAAAGATTGAGCTGAACACATATAGCAAGAAGAAGAAGAATCAATGCACAATACACATGAGAATACCTCAGGGAAAGCCTCAGCTAAAAACCCCACTATTTGTATTATCATAAAAGCTGGAAATACATAGGAATTATACAAATCCTTAGCTCTCATAGCTAGCCAGCTCTTAGTACAATCCTCATAGATGCTCATAGGTAATCAAAGCTTCTCCTCTCTACCCTCCAAGCTTCTATTTCCTTGCATTGTTTCTCCTTGTGGATGATTCCCTATTACCAAGTGTAACACTGATCTCACAGATTGCTTTAATGCACTGTCAGAACTGTGCAATCCTCAAGGAACCTATGTCCTTCTGCATGCATGAGTTTTCTTTATAGGAGAAAACATGCAATTGATAGTACATTGTCCTTGACTTTAATGTCACTTGGGTCATTCTCAGAATAGACATGCATGAGTTATTGATGAGGGAATATTCAGTTATCTGGAGTACACTTGTTGAGTGTATGCATGCATCAACTCACTGATAACTCACAATTAGTTCCTCAAACAGTTTGGAACTAATTTAACTAGACTTAACTCAATAAACTGAGTTAACTAATTACAACTAAAATATAACTCAATCTTATCTCCTTAATTAAGGGATAATATCCTTAATTTAAGGGATAACCATTACATGAATTCATAAAGAATTCTAACTTGAATTTCTCCAACTAATTAGTGCATAATGAATTAATTAATTATTTCCAAGTAGATGGTTAGACTAAATTCAGTTTTAATTCACAATTTTAATTCAAGGACAAATTAAAATTGGAATATTCTTGTTGCTACATTTCAACACTCCCTCTCAACAAGAAAGGGATTATCTACCACCTTGATCCTATCTCTATGGAACTCAAATTTACACTTTGACAATGCTTTTGTCAAAGTGTCAGCACCTTGCTCCTCTATCGAAATATTGCAACAACATGATCCTCCTCGCTACACAGTCTCTGAGATGATGATACCAGATGTTGATATGTTTGGATCTATCATGAAATATTGTATTCTTAGAGAGTTTGATACAACTCTGATTATCACAATAGATCACAGTTGGATCCATCCTCTGATCAAGCAAACCAATTAGGATTTTCTGCATCTAAATGGCCTCACATGCTGCTTGACTTGCAGCCATGCATTTTGCCTATGCCGAGCTGAGTGCAATTGACCTTCGTTTCCTACTACACCAAGAAACTACCGCTGACCTAAGGTTGAAAATACCTCCTAATGTGCTCTTTCGATTTGATGGACTCCCTACCCAATTTGCATCGGTGAAGCCCTGTAGCTTCACTCCCTCTGTTCGTCTGTACCATAATCCATACTAAGATTTGCCTCTGAGGTATCTCAATACATTCTTTGTTGCCTTCAAAAACATCTTGGTAGGTTGAACCATCGCTTGACTTAGCTGGTTCACCGCATAGCACAAATCTGGTCGTGTGTTCACTAAGTAAATCATTAAACCCACAAGCTGCCTGTACACAGTAGCTTCCACTACCTCTCTTGAAGTAGCATCCTCCTTCATCGAGTTACCTGCTAGAGGAGTCTGCACGGGCTTGCAGTTCTCCATGTGTAATCTCCTGAGTATCTCGTTGGCATACTTACCTGAGACACAAACAACTCCCCATCCTTCTACCATACTTCCATGCCAAGGAAATAATTCATGAGACCCATGTCTTTCATCTCGAATTCTCTTACAAGGTCCTCCTTGCAAGACATGATTAATTGATCATCACCAGTTAATATGAGATCATTAACATAAAGTACAATGATCAAAAACTTACCTTTCACCATGATGTGTTACAGATTCGCATCTGCTTCACTCTTTGTGAAACCCAACCTAGTGAAGTAGTTGCCTATCCTGGTGTACCCAGCACAAGGTGCTTCCTTTAGACCATACAACGCTTTCTTAAGTCAGCACACATGCGACTCATGATAGAAGGTCTCAAAACCTTTCGGATGCTCTATGTGCACCTCTTCTTCAATTTGGCCATTAAGGAATGCAGTCTTCACATCCATCTAATGGATCTTCCAACCCATCTGTGCTGATAATGCAACATAGATCTAGTAAATGAGTACCTTGTGATAGGAGCAAGAGTCTCATCATATTCAATCGCGTCAACCTGTGAAGAGCCATGGGAAATAAATCTTGCCTTATACTTCTCCACACTACCATCAACAACTTGCGTTACCTTGTAAAGCCAATGGGAACTCACAATTGATTTGTTCTCTAGTCTCGGAACTACATCCCAAACACTATTACGAACTATGGAGTCATACTCCTCCACCATAGCATCAACCCAAATTGGTTGTTGCATTGCTTCCTCAAAGGAAGATGGTTGAGTCTCAACACATTCCCCAACAAGGACCATGTATCCAATGTACCTCTCAGGTGACCTCCTCTATCTATGGTGAGAAGATTGTTCTCCCACATTCTCTCTCGTATCCTTCAACAATCTGTCAACTTCTGTTGTGCGCTTTCGTCCATCTCTGGAAGAATTTGCTTGAGTGGATGTCTCTACCACTGGAACCTCTGCATGCGGCTGCTCTGCATCAGTTTGAGGCTCCTCCTCCCTAAGAACCAACAGTTACTCCACAACGTGTAGTTGGAGACCCCTCTCAAGGGAAACTCGCATAGACTCCTACTCATCAAACTTGAGATCTCTGCAAACCACTGTCCTCTGACTGGTAGGCAAGTACACTCGATAGTTGTGAGCTGTGTCAGTGTACCCCACAAATATTCCCAACTTTGCTGTTGGATTAAGCTTCTTCCATGCATCCTTTGTCATATGGCAATATGCCAATGAGCTAAAGATCCTGAAGTGACCCACATCTGGTCTCTTACCAGAGAAAGCTTCCTCTGGTGTTTTCATCCCAAGTATACGATGCGGGCTTCTATTCTACAAATAGACCATTATGTTGCATGCCTCAGCCCACAAGTGAAGTGGTAGGCCTTGGTCATGCAACGTCGCCCATGCTACCACTACAATATTTCTATTCTTTCTCTCGGCCACCCCATTCTTTTGTGGGTTATGAGGTGCCGTCAACTCTCATTTAATTCCTTCCGCTTCACAGAAGTCCTTAAACTCTTGAGAGACATATTATCCACCGTTGTCGCTTCTCAAGGCCTTGATCTTCTTCCCTGACTCTTTCTTGAACAAAGCTTTTAACTCACAAAACTTTGTGAAGGTTTGGTCCTTCTTCTGCATGAAATAAATCCAACATTTACGAGAATAATCATCAATGAAAATCAAATAATACCTTTCCATTACTGTGGATGCTGTCAAGAATGGTCCACACACATCAATATGAACTCACTCTAAGATAGCCTTCGCTCAACTATCTCGATCATGAAAGGAAGACTTGGTGTACTTTCCCAAGGTACAACCTTTGCATGTGTCAACTTACTCAAGTTTACCTTTGGGAAGTCTTGTAGATATCTGTTGTATTATCTTCAAAGCCCCATGATGCAAATGGCCCAATCGCCTATGCCACAAATCGCCAATGTCTTGGCTTTGCACCAATTCTCTTTTGTACTTAATGCTGCATAATATTCTACCTCTATCTTATAAATATTCTTCACTGGAATCCCTATCCTCTTGGCATGACCCATGTCTATGCATCTTAGGAACACCTTTCCTTTACTGAAGACAACATCATAGCCTTTGTCTTCCAACACCACGATTGATACCAATTTCTTCTTCAGTCCAGGAACATACTTCACATCTGTCAAGGTGATAGGAGCTCCATGCTCCCTCTGAAAATCAACCGTGCCCACTCATGAAACATTATACCTTTCATCATCACCCATCAAAATGTGCATCTTGAGGTCTTTCTCCTCCAAGTTACTGAATAAAATTTTATCACCAACCATGTGGAATGAGGCTCCACTGTCAAGATACTAAACACAACCCATCAGCAATGACACCATGCATGTGATGAGGGTAAAGTCAATTTTGAAATATGAGGCTAATGCCTCACTTTCTGATCCTTCCGAGGATCCCTTCTTGGACTTCTTTAAAGGGAAATTAGTTACATAATATCCCATCTCGTGACAATTAAAGCACCTCACTTTAGTCATGTCACCCTTTTTCCCTCCATGAGAAGAATTCGATTTGGAATGGGAAGCCTTCCCCTTCCCTTTCCTTGTCATTGGCAAACCTTGAAATATGCTATGAATTCAATTTGCACCTGCAACCCCGAACTTCAAACTTTGAATTCTCTTCTCAGTATATTGTTCACATCTCCAATAAACTTGGTGATACCATGTAGAAATTTCCCTACAGATCTATCTCTCTACTACCATGTAGAAAATATGTATGTAGATTAACCCAATAATGCAATATAAATCAAGGCAGAATACTATAACCTACTTCTACTATCAAAGTTTTGCAAAAGCTTAAAAATCAAGCTAAACACATATAACCAGAAGAAGAAGAGTTAATGCACAATACACATGAGAATACCTTGGGGAAAGCCTCAGCTAAAAGCCCCACTATTTGTATTATCATACAAGGTGGAAATACATAGGAATTATACAAAGCCTTAGCTCTCACAGCTAGCTAGCTCTCAGTACAATCCTCACAGATGCTCATAGGAAATCAAACCTTCTCACAAGCCTTCCTCTCTGCCCTCCAAGCTCCTATTTCCTTGCGCTGTTTCTCCTTGTGAATGATTCCCTGTTACCAAGTGTAACATTGATCTCACACACTGCTCTAACAGACTATCAGAACTACGCAATCCTTAAGGAACCTATGTCCTTCTGCATGCATGAGTTTTCTTTATAGGAGAAAACATGCAACTGATAGTACATTATCCTTGACTTTAATCTCAACTAGGTCTTTCTCATAATCGACATGCATGAGTTACTAATGAGGGAATCTTCAGTTATCTGGAGCACACCTTTTGAGTGCATGCATGCATCGACTGACTGATAACTCACAATTAGTTCCTCAAATAGTTTGAAACTAATTTAACTGGACTTAACTCAGTAAGCTGAGTTAACTAATTACAACTCAAATATAACTCAATCTTATCTCCTTAATTAAGGGATAATCTCCTTAATTTAAGGGATAACTGTTGCATGATTTCAAAACTTGAATTTCTCCAACTAATTAATCCACAATGAATTAATTAATTATTTCCAAGTAGCCGGTGAGACTAAATTCGATTTTAATTCACAAATTTTAATTCAAGGACAAATTAAAATTGGAATATTCTTGTTGCCACAATTCAACAAATAACCTGAAGTTGATTTTCTCTCACCGAGATTTTCAGCTCAATTTGAATCAGAATAACTTGCCAACTAAACATCAAAGTCATCAATATATTTAATACCAAAACCAATTGTTCCTTTCAGATAATGAAGCACTCTCTTAGATTCTACCTAATGGATTTCAAGAGGTTTGGACATGAACATAATTAGAATGTTAACTTAATATGTTATATATGTCCTAGTTGTAGTGAGATAGTTTCAAATTACCACCAACTGATACAACATACCATCCACCTCTCTTGACCCATCATTACTATAAATATTGGCATTTTGTTATAATGGTATTGATACTTCCCGACATTGGTCAATTTTGAATCTTTTTAGTAACTCACTGGTATGCTTACCCTATGTGGCCAATGTTTTTCCACCTCCTCTCCATATCTCAAGACCTAAGCAATAATGCAATTAACCAAGGTCTTTCATTTCAAACTCCTGTGTAAGTTGTTCTTTAAATTCATTAATTAACGTAAAATCATTTCCTATTATAATAAGATCATAAAAATATAAAGAAATCATAATAACATGCCCCTTTAAATCTATTTTGATATACAAACTACAATCACTTTTTCTTTTCATAAAACCTTTCTAAAGAAAGGGAGAATCAATATTCACATACCATCATCTTGGTCCCTGTTTCAATCCATATAATGTTTTCTTTAACTTTAAAAAAGGTGCCCTTGAACCCTTTTAACAAACCCTTCTCGTTGAACAAGATATACTTTTTCTTTTACTTTCCCATTTAGGAAGGAAAACTTAAAATCTAGCTGATGTGGTTTCAAATTATGTTTTGTAGCTAACCCAATCATCATTATAATTGTATTTAACTTAGCTACAAGTTAAAACTTTTTATTCATAATCAATTCCCTCTTTTTGTGAGTAGCCTTTTGCAACTAACCTGACCTTATATTTATTTATATTTCCATTAAATTTACATTTAGGTTTGAACAACCATTTTGATCCTATGTGTACCTTACTTTCAGGTAATTATGTTAGTTCCCAAGTGTCATTATTAATTATCTAATTATATTATTTGTTCATTGCATCTCTCCACTCTTTATGTTCATTAGCATCTTTGAAATTTGAAGGTTCTATGACATTCATAACTTTATTCATTAAGGCATACTCTTTAAATCTTATTGGTGGTTGATTTTGATGAGACGACCTTCTTGGTATTTCATTTCTTTCATCTCTTCTTCTACTTCATGGTAAATAATTTCTTCCTCTTGGTGTGTTGTGACTACTAGAGACGTCCATGTCGATGGCTTCTTCCTCCTCTTTCTATTCCTGCTTATCATATGCTTCCTCTTTCATATCATCATAATAATAAGGAATATTCCATGCACCATATTTGTCATTCTTATAGCCTTGATCTGCAAGCTCATGAAATAATGCATCTCTACTTGCAATTATTTTATGAGTGTAGGGATCAAACAACTTATAAGTTTTATGATCAAAATAGTAACCTATTAAAATACACTTGATGGATTTCACATCAAGCTTCTTCCTATATTCTTTTGTAAAATGAGAGAATGCTTTGCTACTAAATATTCTCAAATCGCTTACTGTCAGTTTATAACCATAAAATTATTCAAAAGGAGTCTTGTGATCTAAAATTTTAGCTGGACTTCTATTTTTCAACTAAGAAACAATGTTAACAACTTCAGCCCAAAAATAATTGGTAAGATGCTGATCGAAGAATCTTGATGTACTTTCCTATTTTCTTTTCAACCGTAGTTTTCAACTCCTTAAAACATTCACACGCATCACTCTTCTTTATCATGAATTATACCCATGTATATTTCATACAATCATAAATAAATATCAAAAAATATTATTCTCTACCTAATGATCTAGTTTGCATAGGACCACATACATATGTATGCATAAGTTCTAGAACATCCCTTTTCCTTTTATTTATACAAGTAGGGAAATATTGTATATGCATCTTCCATAATGTACACCCTTCTACCATTTCTCATTTTTATAGTAGTAATAGATCATGAAAATTAATGTTGCCATACCTTTGATGCCAAAGAGATTTTGTTGTCATTGTCATAGATGCATTAGGGGAATTTTGAGGTCTAAAGTGGGCCTCCTAAGAAAAATGTACAACCAAAATAAACTTATAAGAACCAATAGGATTCAATATGATGATGTCAACCATGGGGGACGATTCACCGTTTTTGGAGTAAAAAAGTAAAAAGATTAAAATAATAAAATAATAAAACTAATTTCTCAACTCGTATTTTTAACTTATCTCCCTAAGGTTTTACTCAAATTTCAAGAGGGATTACTTTTTGGATGAAAAATGTAATTCTCCATCCAAGGAATACCCATGTTACATACTTTTGATGGACCTTGCTACATGAAAATGAGAAATACATAAAAAAACCTTATTGTAATCATGTTTTTCATGTATTTCTCATTCTTCATGTAGTAGCATCCATCAAAAGTATTCAAAACGGGTACTCTTTGGGTAAGGAATCAAATTCTGCATCCAATGAGTGTTTCCACTCAAAATTTGAGTAAACCCATAGGGAGATAAGTTGAAAACATGAGTTGAAAAAATAGTTTTTTTTTTCCCTCTAAAATTTGATGATGTAATGTAATCTTATTATATTATTTGCACTATTATTTTATAATTTCCTTAGGAGGCCCATTTTAGACCTCATAAGTCCCCTAACACCAATGCTTGATGACTTTTGGTTGTCACATTGAGCTTATAGAAACCTTCAATTTTAAATCCTATTGTAGTGACCTTGAAGTAATCCTGCGTCTCTTTCAACACAGAATGTGAGTTTACAAATTCAACCCTTATTCCATGATCGCTTATATTAGAGATTGAGGCTAGATTCTTCTTAACACTGGGCACATGCATCAATGTGAATTAGTTTAACACGGCCATTAGGTAATTTCATTGGCACATCATTGTACCCTTTGATTTCATGTGCATGATCATCTCCAAGATATATATTCAAAACATCGTTAGTTTCATGAAAATTTTCAAACCAATGCCCATGATTGGATATCTAGAGTCAGCAAACCAAGTATTGGGATCATCTATTTCAACAAATAGTGCAACATTTGTAACAAATAGTTTAAATTTTTTGATGTCATCATTAATTGTCTCTCCTCTATCAACAAATTTACTGATGTGCCTCTTATTTATATGTTTGGACTCATGGTATTTTATTTTCATGCAATATTTATAGCAGTTTCCAAGCATGCCACAATAATGAAATTTAAGATCGGCCTTTGGATATGTCATACCTAATTGTGAATTTTCAAATGGTGGTTTTTCTTGTGGTCACTTTCCTCTTTTGTTACCTTCCCAAGGGTTCCTTCTGGAAGGTGACTTCCCTTATGATATCAACGCCAAATCAGAATTTTGATGTTTAATACTCCATCTTTCTTCCTCCTTCATGAATATACTTTCCAACTCATAAAAAGTGGGAACTTTCTCCTTTATTGCAAGGCCTATGATGAACATACGATACTCACCTACCATCCTATTTAAGGTTATAGTGACTAGGTCAGTGCTAGATACTACTTCACCTATGTGTCATAGTTTATCTTTAAAATCGTTAATTCTTGAAGTAAAATTACTAATAATTTCACTTTCTTCCATTTTAATAGGCATAATCTTACTCTTTAAGGATAGGGTTCAATTTGTATTCTTTGATTTTTATAGTTCCTTCAATATTGTCCAAGTTTCCTTTGATGCCTTGCAGTCTCCAATATACATGATAATGTTGTCTTTTATAGACATTTGCTGCAACACTTTTACCTTAGTCTCTTACTTCTCCTAATATTGAATTGATGCAATTGTAGCTCCTACAGTTGCCTTTGGCTTCACTTCATCACCACTCATTATTGACTAGACATTGTGTCCCTCCATCAATGTCTACATTTTAATCTTCCAATTCACGTAATTGGTGCCATCCAACTTGGTTGCTTCATTCAAGTATGATTCTGCTAGAGGATTAGCCATCTTGAAGAAAAAAATTATCTAACTTCCAAATCATTGAGCAAGTTTAATCCCACAGAAATGATTAACTATTTAAAAAATATGCATAAACAACTTAAGAGAATATCAAACCAGGTTTACCTAGTTTTCTAGCAACTGATTTCATTACAGGTTTCATAGTTTTGTAGCATGTTTCACAATTTCATAGCATATGATTTTGTAGCAGATTTCTCTATTTCATAGCATCTTATTTCATAGGAAAAAATATGATTGCGTTGTTCACTTTACCATAAACTCCAAGCACTAAACAATAAGGATTCTACACTCCAAAATATGGTAATCACATGCTTAATACTCAGCACACATAAAAAAAAGAAGAAGGAATATGTGCTCCACAATAGCAGAAGTAGTGGCGACTCCATAATAAATCTACCCATGCAATATTGTATACACCTCTACTCTCCTACAACTCTGCTAGCAACACTTGAACACTTCTCCCATGTGCAAGAACTTTCCTCAATCACACTCACAACTTCAACGACCAATCATGACACAAATATGTGGCTTTAGTATGCTTCAACACTCCAACCATGCTCATATTTGAGCTTGTGCGTGCATTCTCAACTCCTCAATGAACATACAACTCCATAAGAAGTCATCCATGCTTACATGACCTCTCAACAAACACACCAACACAATTTCACCTCACCATACTTACTTGAAATAGCCTCATGACTCTATACTCAAGCAACCAGGATTTGATACTGACATAGAAAATAGAAAGACATAATTGAAGAAGTGATGCCGCTCTCTAGTGAGGCAATCGCTCGCTCAAGAGACTGCCGCACAACAATTCCTTACATTCACTAGGCCACCAAACTATTTACATATACAAGATTAGATTGTTGTTGAACAACTTCCTGGAATATAGGAACTACCAACCAACAAAGTCTAGTTAAGGCTAATAGTTCAACAACACACAATGGGTTCTAATTACAAGAGAATCTTCTAGAGATTTCTCTATTATTACGCTGAGAGGTGCAATCTACAATCCAGTATGAGGGTGATATGTAAGTATGTCATGTCTCCAATAAAATACTAATAAAAATAAAAATAATTAATGTCAGTCCCAAACAAAATTTACCTACATTTTTTTTTACCACATTAAAGTTCCAAATTAGATATTTTTTAAACATCTTTACTCTTTACTAAATATGATACCATTTCTTAAACCAAAAGAAAATGGTTAATTCAACACAAAAAATAGAAAACATCGCTGCAAAATCTTTAAATATTTCTATTAATTAAATACTTGTGAAATGAATCTTTAAAAGGAAAAACCATATCCTATGGATATATTATAATATTTAAAGAATACAAGTCAAAGTTGTAATATTTGAAAATAATAATTTGATGTGGTTTTATTATAAATTTTGTTATGGTACCATGTAAAAAT
This sequence comes from Pinus taeda, assembly GCA_000404065.3. Classification (NCBI taxonomy): domain Eukaryota; kingdom Viridiplantae; phylum Streptophyta; class Pinopsida; order Pinales; family Pinaceae; genus Pinus; species Pinus taeda. Next base: position 124,438 of record APFE030537696.1, on the reverse strand, counting down.
ACATATCAAATCTAACACTTCAAAAAAAAATTTACACCTCTAAAAAAGTGAACCCTCTCCGTGCATAATAGATTCAGAGTTAAATAAATCTAGACTAGTTCTAACATTTATCAGACAATTACACTTACAAATTAGCTTACTTAAAACTACATGGTTATGGTTTGCACTGCACACACGCAGTGTGCAGAAGTAATAAGAGTAAGTTTGCGGGAGACTAGAAGTACGGTTTGGTAGCTAGACTCTATATGTGTTTTGCGAATGGAGTTGTCTATAATGCGACTTTTTGGAGATTCCGGTGACGGAATCCGGCGGAAGAAATGAGGTTAAATCTCAATTTTTAGCAGTTAAAATGGATTTTTAACTGCATATTTGGATTCAGTGCCCTGAAAAACCCCTGGGAGCCATTGATTGTGCAGAAACTAGCTATTAAACTTGGGATTCCAATGAATTGCTGCCGGATTTTGACCGGAAAAATCCGCCGGAAAGACTTTCAAAAAATCGCGTTATAGACTACTGCTTTTGCGAATACTCCTGCTAGCATGGAGTGTGCACTCAAATCGATGAGGTTTAATCTATAGGGTAGGAAAAGATGTATCATGTGCCATAAGGTGGCATGCGCATGTTGGGATGTGGAGTTAATGGGGGCCCACATGGATGATATATTTATATTGAATCAGCATCGAAAGAACCACCCCAGGTCCTTTTTCTTTGCAAGTGATATTATCGTTAGAATTGTTATTTAATTTTTTTTCATTTACAAAACCAAGAAAAACTAATGCTAATTGATTGTCTTCGTTCCCCACATGTTTTGATTATGGAAGTTCGTCGTGATCTAGAAGAGCCACGTTTCCAATCTGGAATGCCATGAGGGTCTCGGCTTGGTCGAATGTGATTTCCTCACATTAAATTGTGCAAGAATGGTCTATAAGTTTTGCATGGATTGTGGTATTTGTTGCTCATTAGTTTACGTGCCCTTTTTGGCAATATGACACGACTTACAATTTTATTCTAAATTAAATGGTTGACGTGCATGCTATTTGGAAGCCCCAGTGTTGTTAAACGTTCATTGTAATGATATAGCCGGTTCCAAAAACCTCTAAGTCCCTGATTTGTTGTGGTTACAATAAACTCTATATTTATCTGGAAGAGATCTCAGCAATCTAGGGTTGTCCATCACATGATCTCCCACTAGGATATATTTGCAATAAACAGATACAATTATGTTGAGTACGTTGTTTCCATGTTATCCTCGTGGTATTACAAGCCATTGGTTCCATACTACCATTAGACACCATGCAGATTCATTGCATGGATTTTGAAAATAATTTGATGTTGTTTTGATAATACATTTTTGTGTATTTTTGACATCTTTCATCCAAGATTTTATTATATCTCTATTATTTGATTAAACGCTTCCATTCCAATGAGATTTCTATTCTACAAACTTGTGCGTTTTCATGGGTGTTTGGATAACTTTTGAGTTTTCCATGGTTAGGTTTAATTAATAGAGGGTTTTGTGCCATCTCTCCACAAGTATCATTGCTAGCTTAAATAATTTCATGGACCACAAGTATCATTGCTAGCTTAAATAATTTCATGGAAAACCAAAAAGTAAATATTCAATTTCAATACAATTAATTAAAAAGAAATCTCATTGACTAAAGTACTAGCATTTGCACCAAATGTTGCAAAAGAAACGCGGTAAGGCATAAATTGAGGAACAACTACTACATTTTTTCAAAATGAAAAAATCACTGAATTAATCGCGTGATATTACGGAGAAAATGAAAAAATCACGATTTTTTTATGTTATCGTGATTTTCGCAACACTGAAATCAACACACTAATACCAAGCAAACACCTAGTTCCATAACATCTAGAGAAGCAAGAAGATGAGAAGAATGCTATACATCTAAGAATAGTTAGTCACAGCAGACTAAGTAGAATGAAATTATTGTTAGAATAGATCTAACAATGAACCCTTTAAAAAAATTTATACCTTGGAGAAAAAGGATCCACACAGCTCTGGAGCCCTATACCATCTTGTGGCAACATAGTCCTGCACTTCATCAAATATATACATCTTAAAAATGGGAAATTTACTAACTAAAGTACAACAACCAAAATCAAACAGAGAATTCAACAGAAACCCTGTCAAACCAGATATAACAATATAGCAACTTATTAGATTTGGATCTATATAATATAGATTTAAAATAATATACTGTCATTAATAAAAAAACCCACTGTTTATCTTGATCCTGCCATTAATAAACAATTCTAAATCTACTTTCCTACGCTCAGTCATAGAGAAACAACACAAGCCCATGGCCTGCAAGGCCTGCGAGTGCCTGATATCTGCATGCCAGAAAAACAAGAAAAAGCACGAAAATTGTCCTTTCGGCCCCTGGACTACCCGTCACTGATCTTCACTGTACTCGATCGCAGGGGAAATATTGAAAAGAAATCCACATTGGGGTTTGGGAACTGAGGGTCTTAAACAGACGGGTAGTCGAGAATGCGCAACCCTCCCTAATTCTGTTATCCCGTAACACATGCCACCCACCTGTCTCCTTACTTAAATCAAGCAGACAGACAATTGTGTTGAAGAATTTAAATCCGACCGACAGTTCATCATTCATGGAGGTTAAACCATGTCAAAGGAAATAATGGAATCAATTTTGAATAGCGTTTCAACTGTGTTTAGGCTTATGTCAGAGCTTGAAGGCAGAGTTGAGATGGTTTCAAAATTACTCCACCTCATCCAATGCCATGCTTCCTGCTCCATGAAACGATAATGAAACAATAATCTGAACTAAAACATGCACAATTAAAGTAACACACAATCTACACGTCATGCACAATTAAAGTAGTCCACAATCTACACGTCATGGATACATTGACTAGATTACATTTGCACATTTTATGATATTAAAAGAGAGAAATACATGAAATTAAATTTTAGACATTGAAGAATTTTCTTAATGCATGATAAGAAAAACACATACATATGCATCTGTGTAATTTGGAGGTCCGATCGGTCTAAAACTATGGTTTTGGTAGCCTTTAACCACCAAACTAAAAACAAAGAAGATGTCGATAATTATGTTCATGAATACATAAGTAAATAACAACCAGTAACTATGTTCTTGACTACAGAACTAAATAACATCCAGCAAACTGAAAGTTGTTGGGTGCAAACTCCACTTCAGTTTTTGCCCTATGAATCGTGGAGATAGTGCCTATAACAATTTCCTGACCCATTTCAATGCCTTTATTTACCATTAGAAATTTCTTGACTACATAACTAAATAACATCCAGCAAACTGAAAGTTGTTGGGTGCAAACTCCACTTCAGTTTTTGCCCTATGAATCGTGGAGATAGTGCCTATAACAATTTCCTAACCCATTTCAATGCCTTTATTTGCCATTAGAAACACCATGAACGTCTGATTGTTCATGTATCCTCAGTTCAAAACAATTTTTTACAAGAGCTTAGTTGTCTGTAAAGTTCAAAACTTGTACTCAACTCAGATGCATTGTCCCCTCCATAATGGAATGCATCATGGATTCAAATGGCTTCATCTTTGGAGGGATTAGTTGTTTTCCAGATAATATTATTCAAAGAAATCATAAATGCATCCTGGAAAACCTTAAATATTGAATCTCTGTCACCATAGACCAGAGGAGGCATAATTTTCTGGAATATGGTCTTTCTCATTTCCTTCCTCTGTTACTCTGGGATTTTCTGAAGAGCCTCTATCAACTAAATTATTTGTAAAGCAGTACATCATTAAAGTTGCACATTCTGCCATCAATGTTCTCAATTTTTAATTGTTTACAACCCAGATACAGCTGGATTGCAACATAACCAAAATTTAACGGTAAGGAAATAGCATGTGCGCACTCAGGGTGGGGTTTCAGAACTCGAGAGATAGTGCTGTCAAATGCCTTTAAAATGGAATCGTCTGTGAAGGTATCCTCACTATCGAGAAATTTCAATAGAAACTTCTTTAGAGTGGGAGTCGATCTGTGATTTGTTTGGGTGTATTTTGACTAATAAGATTCTGAGTTAAAGTTTATTTCATCATCATGAGGGAGGGCACTGTCATAGACATTTTGTTGGCCATACTTCTGCCTCCTCTGGGAGTTTTTCTCAAATACGAGTGCCATGTGAGAGAACTTCATCCCACGGCAAAAGCCTTTAATCGCCTTTTAAAATTTTTGGTTCCGGCATAAAGATTATGTTCATCATTTTAGATCATAACTGATGGGTTTGTTGTTATATTGTGACAGGCTGAATTCTGGCTATGTCTGCTGCTGACACTTTTTGGGTACTTACCAGGAATAATATATGCCATCTATGTTCTCACCAAGATAGATTGAGAGTGGATACTCTATTTTTTGGAGCCTGGTGCCATGTAAATCTTGTTTTGATGTCAACAGAACTGAAATATTTTATTCACTTGTTTGTTTATGCATCTGCTGCTGTTTTAAGCAGAGAGCCCACTACATTGAGCAGTATGTTTGTTTTCTTCATTTCTGTAAATGATATTTCCAGATTCATACCAGGATCATTTCAGAGGGAAATGCCTTACGGCGTAAATATATTAAATCCTAATTTTACCCACCTAGTAGGCATAGGATCCTATACAGACTTGATATAATGATATTATACCTTTCAAGTATAACAAATCACAATTCATACTCGTGTCTTACAAGACATGACAAACCAGCCACGTCAGCATAATTATTGGATAAGATCTCAATGATGTTGATGCAACAACACATATCTTGTACTTTTAGAAAATAAAACAACAAATATCTTGTAATGGCTTCTTCATGTGTTCATTCCGAACTAACAATGATGTGCAGGCAATATGTCGAAGAGTGGGTTCTCAAATACAAGGACTCGTTGCCAAATTCCTATTATTTGTTAGGAATGATTACGCAAGTTAAGAAAGGTGGAAACCTCTAAACGGGCAAAACATCCTTGCAAAGGATCAAAGAATCTGAATAGGTGCATTTAAATATCCTTGCTGGCAGAGTACCATTTGGCACTTGCTCTAGATGGTCGAATAGAAAAGAATCTAGCATTAAGAGGTTCCTTGTGTAACCAATGGATCTACTGTATTGGCAATCATGCACATAAACTCGCAGTAATCCCTGCACCAACAATGGAAGGAAGGTCCCTACCAAGTGCCTTGAATCATGGACTTAGATCTGAATTCTCCAAATTCACAAATTCATTACTTATGAAGATATCTTTTACGGAAAATGTGGACTATTATTTGCAAATATGAAGTAAAGTCATATACAGAGTTAAAACTGATAAACATGCCAAAACTGGATTGAAATTATCTATTAAATAGGCAAATATTTACTACATGTTGTAAAGATATATGATAAAGTTTATGGATATTTCACTCGCTTCCCGACTCTCCAAAACAATGATGGTAATAGCAAATGAATGTCAACCTACTATTGATGATACCCCGGTTACCTTCTATAACATATGTAAAATCATGGACCCAACATCTTTAGTTACCATTCAGCCCAGCATTACCTGGGTTCCAACTTAGAGATTGAAGCATCAGTGTTCGATGGAACCAAAGGAGTATGCGATGAAGCAGAGGATCCATTCAAGTATATGGTTGCAGATGTATGCGATGAACCATGATTTGGTGAGCCAGGATTGCTGGTGTATTCGGTGTTGTGGGTAGCTATAGAACTCACAAAAGTAGGTTTTGTGGGGTATGCTAACATCATAGCGTCAGTTGAAATCATCAAGTTGAATGTAGACAGTGATGCGTGGGCTTCTGTACAGAACAGTCCAACCTGGATGCATCTCAAGACTTGTTCCTGATCGCTGCAGGTTTTGTTTATAACTGGATCAATAACGTCCTCCATATTTCCTCTTTGGTATAGTCCCCATGCCTACATGACCACAACATATCTTCATATTGAGAAAATATATAGAGGGCCCGTAAAATCAGCCATTAGTTTATGTTGGATTACAGAAGTTAATAGATACGGATTACTCTCATTAGGGCAATAACATGATCTGGATAATATAGATGTTGTTAATTGGAATTACAATGGAAGCAGTGCCTTACCCATTCTAAAAGGATCTGGGTTTCAGGTGATAATATAAAATCCATGTTCTTTCTTCCACTCATAAGTTCCAGAAGAAGAATCCCAGAGCTATAGTCATCAGCTTTGGCAGACAAATGCTCATGCATAGCATACTCCGGTGCCATGTAACCACTGCAAATTACAAAATCAGTTTAGTGAAATCCTTTTCACACCAAAACTATACACCTGAGAAGAAATTAGTATAAGAGTGATGCATGTTTGAAATTTTACCGAGTGCTAGCAACTCTTGTCCCAACACAAGTTTGATAGTCCTCAAATAGTCTGGCTAGTCCGAAATCTGTTATCTTGGGATTCAAATTTTTGTCCAGCAAAATGTTGTTTGCTTTAATATCTTGATGAATAATCTGGAGATGAGAATCTGCATGCAAGTAAAGAATCCCTCGGGTTACTCCAAGTATGATGGAGTAACTCCAAGTAATAGGGAGTAACGCTTCTACCAATCTGTATACAGCATTCAAGATATTGAATCATGATGACCACCTAAGTCTTTTTAAACATTTCAAGGATTGATTTTCATGATCTATATCAAATGTTTCAATCATATGTTTCAATAAAATGAGAGTGACATATTTTCCCATAAATTTGTACTCCCAATCTTGCAGGGCATCTAATTCAAATGGACCAAGACCTTCAGTATCCCCGGTTAAGTCCTTTTCTTCAAAAGACATCTTTGCCAAGGCTCGGCTAGTATATTTCTCAGTAAACAAGGCATATGGACCACTTGAACCATAAAACATTCTACAATTCAAAGCAAACATGTTAGAACTTATCCTTGTCTCCCTTCATACACATGCACACATAGATTAACGATTAAGACATAATAATGCACAGAAAAATAAACACAATCAGGAAAATTGAACAATGAACAAGACAAGTGCCAGTCCGGAGTTGTGAGTAAGGCAGAGGCGGTGATAAATTAGTACTACTTCCAAATTCTTTCTTGACAAATACTCCCTACAAATGTTGATTGACCTACAAAGTTTACAAATATAAGCATATAAATATCGATAAGTTTTGAACAAAGACAACTAATATTATTTATCTCTAACCTAAAAAGTAAATGAGATCTTAAAGTTCCAATAGTGAAAGCATAAATTGAAACCCATATAATAAGTAACCGAACCACGAGAAAAGCTAAGAGAACCCAATCTGAAACTGAATAATGGTAAATAATCCATGTCATCCTCGTAGCAGATGTGCATGCATGAAAGATGATCCAAAATTAAAGAAAAAAACACATCCCTCAGAGATCCAAATCTATCATAACCTTTGATGCAAACAACATAAAATAATAATTAATCCCAAAAGAACAATTAAAGCGAAGAAAGCTTTGTTAAAAATATCTACCAGGTTCAAACAGGTTCCTTCAAAACAAATAAAATCAAAACTACAAAAGGGAATGCACACCCCAACAGGAATTCAGTAACAAAAACAATGTAACTTACTTGGGGTTTTCTTCTTGCAATCAGCATCATAAAAAAACCATAGATATCATTTGTTTCCATAAACAGACACAGCTGAAACTAACATTTCCACAACTTTCAAATGGAGATCAAATTCACTGGAGTTTGTGATTTTCAGAGGCATGTGAACTCAAGTCACACAAGCTGGAAAATGGATGCCTAATAAGCATTAAGTTACATTTGAACCTCGAGGACCAGCTCAAAAAGAAAAGTAGAAATAGATAAAACAACCTTGACAATAAGCTAAGATCAATTAGTTCAACTCAATCTATACATATGACAAGAAATATAAATTAATATCAACAAGATACTTCAATGCGTCCAACATTCAACGTTACATGTTCAAAGACAAACACTTCACAAAACACAGCCACCCCATAATGAGGAAAAAAAATCAATCCCTCGAAATTAACCTAGCCAGAGACTGGAAAATTAACTAGCTATGAATGAAATATTCTCATCCAAATTCCATTCCGGGAATAATTAATGAAATAAGAACCAGCATACCCACAACATAGAAAAGAATATAGAACCCAAAACCCCATAATGTGATAGGCTCTAAAAGACACCCCACAATGAGGAAAAAAAAATCAATCCCTCGAAATTAACCTAGCCAGAGACTGGAAAATTAACTAGCTATGAATGAAATATTCTCATCCAAATTCCATTCCGGGAATAATTAATGAAATAAGAACCAGCATACCCACAACACAGAAAAGCATACAGAATCCAAAACCCCATAATGTGATAGGCTCTAAAACCACTGGAAATTAATCCGGCCAGGGACCCTCGGCAACCAAACAGGTATGTGACTATTACAATCCAAATGGCAAACAAAAACTAATTGAAGAAATAAGAAACACATATACATAACCCAAATAAACCACGATGCCACAGGGCTTAAAACCCTTGGAAATTAATCCATCCAGGAACTCTTAGGACCCAAACAGCTGTTGAAAAGAACAACTATAATCAAAAATTAATTAAAGAAATACGAAAAGAATACCCAGATTAAAGAAAAACAACACAGGTGCCCCATAATGTGACCGGCCTTACACCTCTTAAAATTAATGTAGTCAGTGACCCTTAGCAACCAAACAGCCATGAAAGACCACCTTTATTATTCAAATTACATCCAAAGATAAATCACTGCAATAAGAAACAGCATACCCACTTAAGCAGATGATTTCCCTGTCAAATAATAGAAAGTCGAAGGACTACCTGGATTGGGCAATACATCATCGTGGGACGAGTGAATGCTTTTCAAATACCAAAAGCCTTCTATGACCAGCTCTTTTTGAAATGCCCTAGGTTCCCCACACACACCTGGAAATTCAATGAAATCCAGGTTTCAATTCCTATTCAATTGCAGCTTTTTCAGCTTAGGCACCTTTTCTAGCCCTGTAAAATCTGCACTGGAGATATTTCCTGGCCCCCCACTGTTAGCTCCAGGATATCATGAAGCTGAGAAATCCATTTAGGAACCACACAATAATAAAGATAAATTGTTTTAAGGCTTTCCATGGTTTCCGTTTCGGTTGGAAGATGAAACCATACACTGGAGCCAACATTAGAAGATAAGCGTCTGCATCTTTGTCATGCCCTGACAAGTTCCCTCAACCTCAGTTGATAAACCCCATTTGCAAGCTCAAAGTTTAATAATATGTGTGAGTAGGGTCAATCCTTTGAGATCCCTCAATTGCAAGGCATTGGCACTGGCTGCATTTCCAACAGTGAACGTAACAAATATCAACTTCTAATCGAAAATGGGTTGCACGAAGGTCATCTGCAACTCCAAGAGCGTGGAGTGCCTTCCAGGCATTAATCCAGAGGTTGAGCCAGTTCCTCTTCCCTTGGATGAAATCTGAAGCCTATAAGATCCATTAAAAACTGTCTGCAAAACCCTCGCTGCGATAAAAGCTCATCAACCTCCAAGCCTCATAAACCTCCAAGCCCCTGGAGTGGGATGCCCAGAGACGGACGCGCCCTGCTCAGCCAGATTTGAAGCGGCAAAAAAAACTGTGCAAAAAGAATATAAAAACTAACCTAAACTATATCCAACGGTCTGGAATGTTTTAATCGTCTAACATCTGATCGAATGGCTCAAACAATGACATGTGACAATTGAGAGAGTTGATTTCATAGGGGAATGCCTTACGGCGTAAATATAAAAACTAACCTAAACTATATCCAACGGTCTGGAACGTTTTAATCGTCTAACATCTGATCGAATGGCTCAAATAATGACACGTGACAATTGAGAGAGTTGATTTCATAGGGGAACGCCTTACGGCGTAATTAATTCATTTATATATCTTAAAGAGATGCTTCTTTGGAAAAAACAATGTTTGTGTTGTGCATCTCACTATTATACAACACGTTCGGTCTAGTGACAATTTTAAGGATCAAAGCAAATGTTTTTTCCAATGGAAAAATCGTAATTTTATTCATATTGAGCAAAATTACATGTTGTAGATTCTAAATTAACATATGCTATATAAACTTGTCCTCATACACATGATCTAAAAGAAACATCATCTATAAACTATCTATGCTTTCCTACTTTTATTTTTTTCCACTTTCCACCAACCTCCGGTGTTGGGAGTGGAAGTTACAATGGACATTTATGCCTCTGTTGTAGTAGTTGGGGTTTCTTTGTCAGAATCTCAGCTTTCTATTAAGTTTATTTTCTTACTGCCATCGATTTCTTTCCCTGGAATGAGTTGCTCACTTTTCTGTTGTGAGTTGGTTGTCCTTGGAACTAATGTAGAGCAGTTCTGGTTCTCATCATTTTGTGATTTAAATTGAGTGCTTTGTTCATTGAAAGATGTGATATTTCCTGGTTGTTCAGCTTCTAGGTGTTCTTCTTCTTGGAATGTGGTATTTGTGGTAATTTATGCATTTTCTTCCCCTTCTATGTCCTCTACCGAAGCAGTTGAAAACTGCCATCCTTTTGGCTTTGGAGGTTGTCTTCTTTTCCTGTCCGTTTTGTTTTGTGGGCAAGCACTTTGTAGATGACCAATTTGATGACAAATGTGGCATCTAAAGGCAGTGTTTTCATAATCAATAAGTTGGGACCATTGCTTTTCATTGTGGAATAAGAGGATGCGGTCTGGTAACCCTTGACTGAGATCAACCTCCACATAGATTTTGGCAAAGGTGTAGATGTCCCTAGTAAGACGCTCACTGTCTACTTTTAAAAATTTCCCCAGAGGATTTCCAATGCCCACTAGTACTTTGATGCACCAAAAATGTAGCGGTAGGTTATATAGTTTAACCCACACATGCATTTTGGAGACCACCATGGTATTTGGATCAAATTCCAGAAACCATGATGTTAAGAAAAGTAGAGCGTTACCCCAAAACCATGGTCCCTCATTCAATGCATATTCCTTGTCATTGACTATGTAGAATTTGATAATGAAAAATTCTATAGAGCACAAGTGTATATCATAGTTTTCTGTCCATATGAAGTAAATCCATTGACTTATGGCTTCCGGTTTAGGCCAAAAGCCGTTAAATTTGCATATCATTACTTTTGATAAATAATCATCATGTATTTCATTTACCTCAGGTATAATGATCGATAGAGCTAGGTTCTAAGTTGTCTGCTCGACGATGTAGGCATCAGGAGTTGTGGCTTGCTGTTCTGATTGTATTTGAGGACCCATTTTCCCCTTTACTACATCTTTGAAAGAAACTGGTCCTTTGGAGCTTGTTCTAGAGCAGCCACCACGGAGTCTTGTGTTGAGGTAGATAGTTGGGTCTCTGCCTATGCCATATTCTTTTATCTTGTGTTCCTCCTGTAGTACTTTTCCTACATGAATCAAGAGTTGTTTGCAAGGTGGAATGCCCAACCTTTCTTGTATCCTCTGTTTGAGGGTTTTGATCTCCTCCCAGCTCCGTATTTTTATGCATATTGTGTTTCCTTCCATAGTTCTAATAAAAAGGGTAATTTGTTTACCTTCCAGCATCTCTGCTATCGAGGCTTCAAGATTCAGTGATGGGATGATCACCTCTTCTTGTTGTTCCTGTCCAAGTGATAAAACATGTTGTGAATCTGGTCCGATTTGTTTGCAGGCTCGTAGTATTCCCATATGATCTGGTATAAGCTGTAGATAATCTAGGACTGTCCTCATGTAGAGCTTTTCTCTTAATATGGGATGGGGATCAGTTGTTAAAAGCCAAGATGCTTGAAGCAAAAGATCAAGAAGTAAGCTACCAGACAACCCTCTAACTCCATTTATTTTAGCTCTAGCGAAACGATATTGGGTATTTTTCGTAGAGGAGGAATGACCTGTTATAGATTTTTGTGAACCCAACATTTCGAACTACCAAGTGAGACCATCATCAGGGGATGTGCCAATAGGTATTTTCCAGATCTTAATGATGTATCCAAGAGTTAGATTTAGGTTGCATATAGGATATTAAAGAAAAGATGTAAGAAAATAGGTCGGCTATTATTTACTAGTTTTTCTTTTATTTCATTTTAATTAAATTATTATTATTATTATTATTTATTTAATAGGTTTAGGGGATAAATTAATTAATTAATTTATTAATAGGTTAAAGGGATAACTTAAATAGTTTTATTATTTATAGAATTACTTATTATGTTTATTAATTTTTATTTTTACTAGTTCGTTTAATTGATATTGGGTATTATTGATTCGGGTAAATCCTTCCAGATCTCGCCAAATTGAGGGCATATATGTGTTCTAGTAGTTCAGATCTAATGGGTTGCGTCTCCATCCATGGATAAAATTCTGATCTGGCTCAAGAGCAATCAATCCTTGCCCATGAATGGATCTGTCTGTTTTTTAATGATGGTTGTTTCGGATCAGCATTTGTCTGGTGTATTATGCATCGCTGCCTTTCTTTCTATTGTCTGGGAGGTGAAAACCCTGTCCGGATCTGCCATATCTTCCCCAGCTGCTGAGCAGAGAATCCACTTTAGTGCAAGAGGGTATTCCATCTTCCCTTGCCCTCAAATCTCGTGCTCCTGGATTACGCATCAGTGATGTTGTATCTCTCAGAACTGGGCTTTCCTTGAGCAGCATATGACTATGCCTCCTAGGCCTGAGTCCACAGGGAGCATGCAATGAGCTAAGGGGCCTTGACCTAGCACGTGGGCATGAGGATGAATCAGAAGCAGATGAAAGTCCTAGGCATGGGGAGCCTGGCTTCGATCCTGATGGGTTTTTCCTCCATAGCTTGGCAAATCTCGCCATGCCCCTAGCAGATCTCACCATGCCTCTGCTGCCGGTGAAGAAACATGAGCCTTAGAGCACATTCTCAAACCCTCTCATGCCGAGTCCAGTAATTCCCTTAATCCAAATCTCTGGATTGTAACTCTTTCCCTTGAAGCAAATGTTGTAAAGATATGCCAAGACATTATATTGTAATAAAATAACATCTTTTCTATAAGATTTACCTTTTGAAATGATTTCCATTATATGTTACTAAATTTACATACCTTAATTACTGACAAGATTCTATCAAATTTTGATGCAAGTGTTATATCATAGTGATAATTTACATTTTGAGGTATGTAATGAGTTAAAGCCAATCCAATGAGCAATTGAATGACAAAAAAGAGAGAGTTTTATATGAAAAAATGTGTGATCAATTTTTTTATTTTTATTTTTTATGGCACAATAATCTCATAAATAATGAAAGAAATTTCACTAAATTATATCACCAAAACATCATGCTAAACTTGGATTAACTATAAGAAGCATAAAAACCAGACAATGAAAATAGGAGAAACTATCAACCATTCAAGTAAAATGAAATCGAGTGTGATTGATGGGAGAGTTTTCCAAAATTTTAATGGGCCCCCCTGCATTTTAGGTAAAACTGAAGGGACTTGTTTCCAAGCCAACACTATCACGTGACATATTTATAGTGGTCATTGAATACATGTTTATAATGAACAACTCATAGCTTGAAACCATAAAGCCACATATGATCATAGTTGACTATGTTTAAATACATTCAAATAAGGGAAGATCATGGTTGACCATGGTCACTAATGGTTTTTTTATTGCATTGTGACATTTTTTTTTCAATTGTGTTGATGTTCATTACATTTCAACATCATTTATCATGTGTCACATTAGCATGACATTGTTTATTTTTAATGGCATTGCAATGATGTTTATTTTTCATCACACTACGATGTAATTTGTTGTTTAGCTCAACCATGGAAAAAAATGTTCATTCATTTTCAATCACAATGAACCATAATCGATCATGCTCACCATGGTAAAATTTGGATAACCCTCGTCAACATGGACTACCATATTCACTATGGTTAATGAAGGTCAAACATGGTCAAACCAAGGAAAACCATTATCTACATGGTCATTCATCGTCAAGCATAGTAAGCTTGGTCAACCATGGTCAACCAAACTCAACCATGATTAATCATAGTCAATTACAATTAAATGATTATAATCATGGTCAACCATAACTTGACCATATTTAAACATAGTCAACCATGATCAAATATTGTCAACCAAGATTAATCATGGTTAAGAATGGTAAGCAACTTTAGCCATGGTTAACCTTGTTCAACAATGTAACATTAATTTAACAAAAATAAATTGTTCCATCAATGTTGACCGCGGTCAATAATATTCAACCTTGTCAGCCTTATTCAACCATTGATGTAACATTAATCTATCATTAATATTAAGATTAAGGTAACATCAACCATGGTTGATCAACATTAATGTAACAATGGTCAAAATTAATGTAACATATATGCATTGTTACAATAATTTTTACCATTCTTACATTAATGTTTCTAAATCATGATTGATCATGGTTGATCAATGTTAACGTTAATGTTACATTAATGGATGACCAAAGTTGACGATATTGACCATGGTCAACCACTAACATAAAAATGCATTTATCTTACATTAATGTAACATTGTTGAACAAGGTTGACCATGGTTAAAATTGCTTCACCATGTTTGAACACAGTTGAATATGGTCAAATGGTCAAGTTATGGTTAACCACGAACATGGTAACCCATGTTGAGCATGATTTTCCATGGGTTGACCATATTGACCATGGTTTAACATTGTTGGTTATGGTTGAGCATGGAGTGAACATGGTTGATGATGATTGATCTTATTCAATAATGGATGACTATGGTTGACTATGGCTAAACATGGTAGACTAGGGTTGTCAACATTTACCTATGGATGACTATGGTCAACCCATGGTTGAGCATGATGCTGATGTTGACCATGGTTGGTCATCTTTACCATGGTTATAATGGTTGACCAAATTTAACATTAGTTAACCATGTTGATCATGTACACCATTATTGATCGTGGTTTGCCATGTTTGACAACATTTAACAATAGTCAACCATGTAGACCATTGTCGAATATCTTTTGGCCATGTTTAACCTTGATCGGACATGTTTGTCCATCTTAACCATGTTGACCATGGTTGACATTGTTGTCTACTATTAATTATTCTCAACCACATATGACCATAGCTGATTGTGTTTAACTTCAGTTAAATAAGGAGAGATCATGCTTGACTTGGTTAAACATGGTTTACCATGGTTTTTAATTGTTTTGCTTAAACAAGGTTAGCAATGGGTAAACATTATGACCATGTTTGAACTTGGTTGACTATGGTCAATCATGGTTAAGTTATGGTTAACCATGAACATGGTTCTCCTCATTGAGTATGGTTAACCATGTTTTCCATGGTTGACTATGGTTGATCATGGTTAATGGTGATGGTTAATAATGGTTAACCATGGTTGAAAATGGCGATGAGGACTAACCATGTGTTGGAGGGTGTAGCACCGTCAACATTTCTAACACTAGAAGGAGGGACAAATGACAAGCTAAGCCCATGAAGTTTGTTGTGAAATTTCCAATCTTTTGATGACTTCTTACCAAATCTTAACCCTGACATGTTTTTCCATAACTGCAAATTTGAAAGTGTCCGAGGGGATATTTAATGACTTGCCAAATATGAAGTTGAAAGGAGAGGGTGGAATAACCATTCTTGAGTACACTTCTCGCTTTATTGTATTTTTCACTTATCACGATAGTCATTGTGAGGATATTGTTTGTAGGTTGTTTGTTCTCACGTGCGAAGCATGCCTTAAGGAATGGTGTTACACATTTCCAACCGCTTATATTCATGATTTCGAACATATTATCAAGGATATCTACCATGCCTTTGACATATATGATTATAAATTTGTTTATAGAAAAATCATCCATTTAAGAAATGCACCTAATGAATCTCTTAACAATTTTCACGATCGCTTCATTTGTTTTTGTTATGAATTTTCTGAAGATTGATTGGAATTCCATGAAAGAGAAGTTTTAATTTATTGTTCATATAAATTGGATGAAATCAACAAAATATGAATCTTTTGAAATTCTCTCAAGATATAATATTTATGGAGATCTTAAATATGTGACAAAGGAAGTTTTTGTTCTAAGTGACTCTTCATCTTCTTCTCATAAAAAGACTCCATTTATGCAGGGTGAGGTTCGAGAACGTGATAGCCCATCTGTTGGTCTACCACCATCTCCAATCCCACATATTCAAAATTTAAATGCAATTTTGGATTGCGGATCTGATGTTTCTATTGATGATCCTTCTCCTCATCCTCCATCTGTTTGTTCCCTGGGTCCTCCTAATTGTGAGTTGTTATATCCACACATTTCAATTGTTTCTTTTGATATTCATGAGGATCAAATTTAGGATGGAGTTATTGTTGTCCAACAAAATCATGATATCGTTCACGATGATTATGTGTGGGATTCCATTTCTGAACAAGAATTTGTGATCCAAGTTAATGTTTCTTCCTTTTCCCCTCTCCTTCATTATCCTGACATTTTCCATGTTTCTGTCGTACCTATTGTATCTTTCAAAGAATAAATTTCTAACAATGTTAATTCTGATCATACTCACGACTCGTGGAATGTCAGTTTTACATCTCAACTTGGAGAGGGAAAATATTATCTTCTTGATCTTTCCCATCCATCATCTGATCATTGTGAAGAAATAAAGAATGAAATTTCTTGTTTTCAATCTCCCCCTCTTCCAACAACCAACCTAACACTCAGGAAAATAAAAGAAGCAAATAGAATTTATAAATGATTACTTGTACAATCTATTGGTTATTATTTTTGGCCATAAAGTAATGTGATTGATTGTAAAATGTAGACAAGAACTATACATATAACACATGATCCTATTGATGGTGGAGTGGCTCTTGATACTAATGTCCGGCTCGGTATTGGAGGTATGTCATGTGTTAAAAAAAATGTAGAATAGAATTAAAAATATTTAAATGGAAATGGTTTATTAATTATAACCATTCTTGTTTCTACACTAAAGCATGTACAAGACGAGGCTAGGGAAGAGGAGGAACATATGGTGACATCCAAAATTATTGCGCTTCTCTCCACTATCGAAGAAGTTAAAGATAACTATAATAACATTTGCAATAATAATAACTATGAATATAAATTTAACGTTTCCTTCTTATTGCAGTTAATGCTTGGCCCCACTTGCAATGACATAGTCATAGGACTAGGTCAACAACAAGACATACACTAGAGCCCACAACAACTGAAGGGGGCCAAGATCAATACATCCTTGCTAACTACATATTTAAAAGGAGATAAAAACTTGAAAACAAATGAATGCACTTGTTTATTTAGAGCCCAATTTTTTGACTACCACATTCTAAGTAGGAGGTTGAATGCCTCATGGCATGTGCACATGTAACTTTTGACTATCTTGATAAAAATTTGTGATTTTTTCATTGGAAAAAATTGAACGACTTTGCTTTATATTATGTGATATTTCTTCATCTAGCTCTAGTTTGAGGTTATGATTAAATTATAACGCAGGGAATTGTTTACACAGGCTTAACCAAAACCTATGTAAACCGAATAAGGGGGGAAATATAGAAGACACATGCTAATATTTTTTCTGATATAAACTTTGTGGTTTTTAAACATCTTAGTATACAATTCATTTTAAAATACGTACAACCCTTATGACTACTAGGAAAACTAAGGAAGCTTTCATAGGTTATATCACTAGTTTCAATAAGCTTTATAATTAGAACTACCATGCATTCGACTTGTTTCTAATGTACCAACATCATTAAATCATCCACCCATTTTAGTCTTGGGGATGAGATACTTATAAGCATTTCCCTAGTGAAGAACTGTAATAACTCCAACTCTGAGTTTGTGGACTAATAGATTATTATAGACAAATATACATGACCTTTATGATTTTCCATCCACAATATTGTGTTACAATAATTCTAATGTTCTTGTTAATAGAAGAGTTTATGCTTTCCTTTCCTTGAATAATACCCTTCTTCTCTTCTCCCTAAACTACTCCCTTAGCTGTGATGTGTCAATCAACCTTCCAAATGAATACTTAAGGGTTTAATCCTCCATAATTCAGTAATAAAATTTTTCATCTTCATGTGCCCCTTTCAATTACATAATACTTTCAACTCATATGATAATTAACTCAATTGGCCATTTGAAAAGATCATGATCCATGAAAGACACGATTCTCATTGAAATATACCATTGATGTAACAACCCTGGTGAAAATTCATTGTAATAAAATTTAAAAACAATAACCATAGATGAATAGGACATTATTCCAAGCTAAATGTTGGGAAGGACATCCTAGGGGGTGTTCATTTGATTTTTTATGGCTAAGGAAATTGGCAAAGGAAATGGTTAAGGCATTAAAAGGAAAAAGGCATTTTTGGCACATTTATATATGAAAACAATGGAAATTAGGAGAAAAAGGAGGTGAAAGGTCACATGTTGCATGTGAGGAGGAAAATGAAGGAAAATAATGGGAAATGAAGAAAATAGAGGCCTCATCCATAAAAAAAAGGCTTCTGAGGATTAGTTGGCAACCTTTTGTCAATTCAGTGTTGGAGCTCTCTCTCATTATTCTCTCTCTCTCATACTCTTGGATACTTAGAGTTTTCTTGGAGCACTCTTGGAGGGTGTGTTATACTTTGATTCTTGGAGAAAGAAGGAAAAATAAGAGTAGGAAAGTGCAAGAAGGCATGGACATCAACAACTACATCAAATTTCCTTGTAGGTACCAAGTTGCATGTATGATTTCTTCACTAGTTTTGGCATGCATGTGGTTTCCTGGTTGTTATCTATCATTGACATGGAGGATTTCCTCGATCGACAGCGGATTTCCTAGCCTTGCCATTTCCTGGATAGCCATGGTGATTATGGGTTTATGTTACCGGGAATAGTGTCCACTCAGATGCTGCTATTCCCACTAAGACTGGTAGCTATCTTAGAAACAAACAAGTAAAGTCTACTTTCGCTTTCCTT
>APFE030537696.1:28709-89671 GCA_000404065.3 Pinus taeda | reverse complement strand
AACCATGTTAGGGTCTACCTTAACACCTTCATGAGATACAATATGACCAGATATTTCACCTCTTGTACTCCAAAGAAACATTTGAAGCCTTTTGCATACAATTGTTTCTCCTCGAATAGTTTGAGCACCTTGTCAACATGTTCAACATGATCCTTCCAAAACTTGCTGTAGATTAGTATACCATCAAAAAATACTAACACAAATTTTGTAAGGTAAGGGTTTGAAAATGGAATTCATCAAACTTTGAAATGTAGAAGGTGCATTGGTAAGGCCAAAAAGCATTACCAAAAATTCATAATGGCCCTCATGAATTCTAAATGTTGTTTTCAGAATGTCTTTAGTCTTCATTCTGATTTGAAGATATCCTGAACGAGAATCCAACTTGGTGAAGTAAATTGATCAATGCTTTTCATCCAATAATTCATCAATGACAGGAATGGGAAATTTATCTTTAATAGTGAGCTTGTTGAGCTCCCTATAATTTGAACACATACACCATGATCCATCCTTCTTGTGCACCAATACTACTGGAGTAGAGAGAGAACTTTGACTAGGTTGAATTACGCCAGCCTCTATCATTTCTACAACCACATGTTCAATTTCACTCTTTTGGGCATAGGGATATATGTATGGCCTGATGTTTGGAGGAACACTTCTTGGAATCAAATGAATAGCATGATCATGATCACGAATAGGTGGGAGATCTTTGGGAGTCTCAAATACCTTGGAATGATTGTCCAAGGCTTTTTGGAGATCTGGAGAATTATATGTTTTCGATATGGGAACCTCTAGCGAACATAATTGTGTAATTACACCTCATTTTTCTTTCTTTAGAAGCTTCATCATACCGTTAGAGTTGATTATTGATGAGCCTCAAAAATGGGTAACTATATGGGCTCATTTTTCCTATTGTTTCCATTTAATCCACCATTCTCCATATTTTTGTGCATGTTTTTGAATATATTTAAGTCAATTGAGTGAATGGGGATAGTCACTTTACCACAAAGTCTAATGAGTGTTTATTGCAGATTTTTGGACATTTTTGGACCAAGACCGGGCATTTATGAGCAGATTGGCAACCAAACTCGAAGAAACATGGCTGAGGACTTGTAGGAGGGGTGTCTCCTATATTAAATAACCCCTTCCTCGAGTTCTTCATCAACAGCTTGGAGTACAATAGCCAAAAATGATGATTCCAAGTGGCAACCGAGCAGGCCTAGTGAAGTTGCTGTTATCTGTAGTTTTAGGCAACCGAGTTCCTAAAGTTTAGGAGGATTGTTGGGAGTCCTCACTTGTATAAATAAGAAGGCCTCAGGACTTAGTAGGTTAGCCATTTGATAGTCTATTTTTCACTTTTGTGCAATGTTGTACTCAGCTCATATTCGAGCTCCTTTTGCCGACAGTTTTGTGATGTAATTATTATTTTTTTGATCAATGAAGATGAATCCAGCCGTGAAGCAGTTCTGATCTTTCTTGGGGGTTGTAGCTCTTGCGGTTGGGCCCAAGCCAAGTACCCAAAACCTCCTTTGTGTATTTATATGTTTTTTTCTTACATTCATGAAATAATTACTATTGTTTAGGTTAAATCTTACTTTGTTACTTAGGTTGTTTTTGTTGATTAGAATAGTTGTTCTTGCTTCAGGTTGAGTAGATAGTTTGCTGCAATAATAGGAAAGGATCCAACAAAAGGCAACCAAGCAGGCCTTGACCTCCTTTCTCCCTCCTTGGGACCATGAATTGAAACCAAGGCACTCTTGTTGCCACCAAAACACTGTTTTTGCTTTCCAATGCAATTGCTAGTGTGAGATTTCAAGTTGGAGAAGTTGATATCAGTTGTATTTACATGCTTAGATTTTTCCTTGTTCAGTTTCCATAGATTTCTTGCATAAATTCCTGTCCATAGAGTTTTGCTAAGCACTTTTTTGGTTTTTAGGTCAGAATTAGGTTAAAATAGGTAAAACTCTATTTTTTTAGTTCTTACTTGGTTCAGTTTTACGAAGTAGGTGTGCAGATCACTTGAAAAATGTTCCAGCTTATCATTCTTCCACCACCCAACCTGCTACAGTCCATCTCTCAAGCTTCCCTCCACTCTTTCACCATACTTTCTCAAACTGCCCTAATTTCTACGTTCTTGTGCAAAATTGCTTTCTTATCCTTTGAACAAATCCAACCATATCCTTCATTCTTGATCTTTATCAACAAATTCATAGACCTTTCAACACCTTCATGCAACCTTTATTTCCTTTTTCCCACCATTTTTCCACCTCCAAACCTTCAAAAATCACTTTCGACCTCCTCTTGTAGAACTTCCTGTAGATCCCCTGCAGCCTTCCTGTAGAAGGTGATGCGAGCAATTTTTCGAAGTCTGATAGCAATGAAAATCTCTAGAAGGGTACTAGGTACTTCTTAGGACCCCTCCACACCTTCTTCTTCATCTGCAAAATCCAAATCCATCTCCCTTCAGCACCGAACCTCTGCATAGTCACAAATAGTTAAAACGCAAGGATAATAATTCTGTATAAAATTGCTCAAAGGTACTAAAAGATGATTCTTCCACATTTTCCTTCAGAAGTAGCTTGAGTTGATGCATTTTACCTTTTCAGTAGTCCATGGCATCCATTTTAGTAGTTTCATCTTTTTTTCTTGGAAAAATAGGTTTAGTGGGTAAAACTAGGGTTTGCTAGGATTTGTGTTTCCTTTTAGTTTTCATCCTCTTTCTGCAAGTAGAAGAGCCTCTTTTGAGTTAGCTTTCTTCCATCACAGTTAAAAGCTTCTTTTGAGAAGTCATAGAAGTTGGCTTGAGCTCCTAGCGAACTTGTGCCAGCTGATCAAGTGACAGCGTGCAGTAAGAGCTAGTACTTGTGCATACAACATCGTCGCTTCCAAGTTTGTTACGAACTACTAGGTTGATAAAAGTAAAGTGGGAGTCCCAGGAGTTGCAGCATCGTTGCTACAATACTAGAGCTCACCACCTTTTTGGCACTGTTGCCAGGGAAGCGTCATAGTATTTGTGATTACTGCTTTTCTTCTATTTTCTACTGCAACATTCTGCTAAATAGTTTATTTCAGCAAGAGTAGAGTAGTTGTTTCATTTCCATTATGCAATTTCATTTCTGCAAAAGTAGATTAGACATTTCCTACTTTCATTTCCATTCTGCAATTTCATTTCTACAAAAGTATATTAGACATTTCTTGCTTTCATTTCTATTCTGCAATTTCATTTCAGTAAGCATAGATTAGACATTTCCTGCTTTCATTTCAATTCTACAATTTCGTTTCAACAAAAGTAGATCGGAAATCTTCTGCTTTCATTTCAATTCTACAGTTTTCATTTCAGCAAGGTTTTTAGTTAGCTGCACTTTGCTGTTCAATCCATTTCAGTTTTTGCAGGTACAAGCAGAAAAAGAAACACAAAAATTAAAAAAAGAGATTTCCTTTCATGCCTCGTAGGAGCAGAGACAATTAAGGAAAATTCCTACCCAACACCCCCACCACATCACTAGGTCACCCTTCTCTCTTCTTTAGTGACAGTGATTCAGAATAACCTATAGGTGAACCTCCAGAGAAATACCAAGAACCTATAATAGAAGAAGAGAACGAAACCATTCCTCCTGAGACCATGGCTGAAAACAGAAATGGTAGAGGAAATGGGGAGAGAATATAAGGTACCTTTCCCATCTGAGAGACCAATGGGGACAGAAAGATGAAAAACATAAGTCCCTCGGACTTACCTCACTTTCATGGATTGAATACTGAAGACCCTGATACCTTCTTGTTTGAGTTTGCAATCCTTTGTCGAACCTATGACTATGCAAAAGATGAGAAAAAGTTGAAACTTTTTCCCTCTACCCTCAAGGATGCAACACTATGCTAATTCATGGGGTTACTTGGAAAACATTTCACAACTTGAGCTCAGATGCAGCAAGCCTTTAACAAAAAATACCGAGACGACTGTAGGTCAAAGGATACAAAGGAATAAATCTTTCAATGACCATGGGAAGTGATGAATCTTTAGAAGACTATGAAGAGAGGTTTCAACTCAGTTATAAAAGGGCCAGGTGCACACTTGACCCCGAATCTCTGAAGTTGGTTCTGCTCAGAGGAGTCCCTGAAGACCTTCTAGATACCCTCCATTTGCTAGCTAGGGGAGACATCTACCAGCTACCTTATGATGACATAAAGTCTGTGTTTAGAAACCATTCTAGGGTAGCCAGAAAAAGAGGTAGGGGAAGTCAACTTTTAGCCAATAGCTCTTTATCTAGTTCATTCCTTAAAAACAAATTTGCAAATTAGATGGAAGATTTCAAAAGCGAGATGAGACAGACCATTTCCATGCAAATGGATACCTTGCGAATCCAAAAGAAGCAAGAGGAAGCTGAGAGGGCTTTGGCCATCTTTTGTCCTAGATGCACTAGAAAGCATCCTAAGAACAAATGTCCACTGCACTCCATAGAAGTGTGTTTTTTCTATGAAGAAGACCATCCTACCAATCAGTGCCCTTCCTTACCCAGATTTAAAGCTATGTACCAAGGGGCTGAAGGAGCCACTGAACCACTCTACTTGAACCAAAGGAGGCCACATGGACCCAAACCTTACCAATAGGGAATGCAAGGGACACCCCAGACTTATTACAACCCCAACCAAGCCACTCCCATGCCTTCTTGTCCCCCCCTGCTCATCCTTCCCGGTCCACACCCCCTCTTTGGTAGTATCTATCTCAATACCATACTCAACCAGCTGCTCATTCATTTCATTCTCAGGCTGAGCCACAACCTCAGTGGAATGCACCTCATTAGGGGTGGAGGCCCCAATACAACTCTCCTCCCACTCTTTTGCCTCCAACACCTGCTCAACCAAAAACATTACGTCCTACTCCTCCAAGGCAACCCCAAATACATGTTGAACTGAAGCCGAACCCCAATAACGGACAGGCCCAATAGGTATATACTAGAGAAACAACATGTCCAACCAATGATGTGGAGATTCAGGAGATTAACCTATGATTTGGGTAGGTCCTCCTAGATAGCCACCTTCCTCCTAAGGAGGATGAGGAAGAGAAACAAGAAAGTGAACCAAAAGCCATTCCACCATTTCCTGAGAGACTAACTGGAACCACACAATCGACCCCAGAAGAAACTGAACTTCTGGGAGAACTGAAACAATTATGTGTTAAATGCCCCTTCTCCGAGCCATAAAGGATGTGCCTATATACAACAAGATGATCAAGGAGAAGTGCTTCAAACACCTAGGTAGGTGAAACAAAGATGCCCCAACTATCAATGTAATAGGACAACTGTCCAATCTAATGTTGGGGTAGGTAATTTGTCTGAAATATCTAGACCTGGGGAGTCCTGTAGTCGATGTCCACATCAATGGCACCATAACCCCCATACCTTGATTGATCTAGGGGCTGCCATTAATGTGATGACTAGGGACACTATGCTCAAGCTCAACCTTCAGGTTTCCCTAAGAAAGACCTCAATAGTACTATAGTTAGCAGACTGCTCCACTGTGACCCCTAATGGGATTGTGGAAGATGTCATGGTCTTTATTGATTCTTGGGAGTACCCTGTTGACTTCCTGGTTCTCCAGCCGAAGGTAAAGTTTGCTAGGTATCCTGTCATCCTAGGAAGACCTTGGTTGGCTATTGCAAATGCCTACATCAGCTGCCGAGTTGGGAACATGACAGTCTAGAATGGGCATATGTCCAAGCAGCTAGTCCTCTATCCTCCTACCCAACCTCCACTGGAACATGATTTACCCCTCTGGTTGGAGGAGGAAGATGAGGATGAAGTATATTTCACACCATTGTGTATAGTAGAAACTAGGTCCACAAACCGAGGATGATCTTATTGAGAACTTGATCCAGGATCCACCACCTAGTGTGTTGCCCTTAGAAGAGCTGGTGGAAGAAAACCAAGCTAATCCTCTAGTTGATCTCTATGTGGCTAATCCAACCTCCCATTGAGTCAAGAACATGGAATTTGGCCCAAAAAAAACTTTGAAGATCAACTCATCCCTGTCCACTTCTCAAGAGAAAGAACTGTGTAGCTTATTAACGAATCACTTAGATGCTTTTGCTTGGAGTTGTAAGGAGATGAAGGGAGTCCACCCTTCCATCTGTACTCATCACATTTACATTAAGGAATATTGCACACCAGTTAGGTAGCCTCATAGGAGGATGAATCCAGCCCTTAAGGACATTGTCAAAGAAGAATTGTAAAATTCGCTGTATGCAGGATTCATCTACCCCATCTCTGACAGCGAATGGATTTCTCCTTTGGTGCTAGTGCCAAAGAAAAATGGCAAGTGGAGAATCTGTGTAGATTATCGGGAATTGAACAAGGCCACCAAGAAGGACCATTTCCCTTTGCCTTTCATATATCAAGTGCTAGATGGCCTAGCAGGGAAGAAGTTCTTCTCCTTCTTAGATGGGTTTAGCGAGTAAAACCAGATCCAAATCAGCCCGGAAGACCAGGATAAGACCACTTTCACTTGTCCATGGGGTGCTTTTGAATATCTGGTCCTGAGCATATTTGTTGAACTAGTTCATGATCCAGTGGTGATCTATATGGATGACTTTACCCATTATGGTTTTAACTTCTAGGAAGCTTTCACTAACCTGGGAAATGCTTTAGACAAGTGTATTAAAATGAAACTGTCCCTCAGTCCTAAAAAATGCGAATTCCTGATGACTGAAGGGACCGTGCTAGGTCATAAAATTTCTCAGCAAATATTACAGGTGGATCCCAACAAGATTCCTATCATCCAAAGGGTCCCACCTCAAAAGGTAAGAGATGTTTAGAGTTTTCTAGGCTTAGCAGGTATTATAGAAGATTCATTAAGGATTTTAGCAAGCTAGCTTCTCCATTGTTTGGTTTTTTGGGGAAAGATGTTGAGTTCGTACGGAATAACAACTGTCAAGATGCTCTGGATGCCTTGAAAGGTAAGCTGGTAACTGCCTCAATCTTGAGAGGTCCAAATTGGGCCCTACCTTTCCACATTCACATTGATGCCTCGAAAAAAGTGATAGGAGCAGCCTTAGGGCAAGTTGAAGAGAAGCTGCCTTAGGCCATATATTTTGTCAGTAAAAAGCTGTCTAAGGCAGAATTAAACTACACTGTAACTGAAAAGGAGCTCCTAGCTGTAGTCCATTCCCTGAAAAATTTTAGACACTACATCACTGGTTATCAAACATTCGTACACGCTGATCATGCTACAATTAGGTATTTGATGAATAAACTAGATGTAAACACTCGCATCATTAGATGGTTACTTTTATTGTAGCAATTTGATTTGACTATTGTTGATAAGCCAGGCAAAGAAAATGTTGTTGCTGATTTTCTATCTAGACTAGATCTGCCTGCAAGTAAAGAAGGAATGGTGGATGATCAAATGCCAGATGAACACTTATTTTCTATTTCAGTACTCTCTCCATGGTTTGTTGATATAGCAAATTACTTGGTTTCAACACAGTTTCCGCCACACCTGTCCTCAAAAGAGAAGAGCAAGATCGTGAGGAAAAGCACCCGCTTCACTTGGATTGGGGGCAACCTGTTCAAATTTGGCCTAGATCAGATTTTGAGGTGATGTGTCACGGAAGAGGAAGTCTTTGACATCCTCTTAACCTGTCATGATGGAGCTTCTGGGGGCCACTTTGTAGCAAAGAGGACTGCTTTCAAGATTTTGCAGAGAGGTTACTGTTGGCCCACTCTTCATCAAGATGTCAGGAGATACATCAACCAATGTGACTGATGTCAAAGGATGGGGAAACCGACTCCAAGGGATGAGATTCCCCTGCAACCTCAGGTTACTTTCAAGCCATTTGAGAAGTGGGAAATGGACTTTGTGGGTCCTATCAACCCTCCTTCAAAACAAAAGTTTTACATCATTGTGTGGACGGACTACCTGACAAAGTGGGCAGAAACCAAGGCAAATAAAGCAACAACCAAAGAAAAAGTAGCTGAGTTTTTAAGGGAAAATATCTTCTACAAGTTTGGCTACTCAAGAGAGTTAGCTACAGATCAAGGGAGTCAATTTACCTCCAATTTGGTTGAATACCTGCTCACACACCACAAGATTAAGCACATAACTTCCACCCCTTATCATCCACAAGAAAATGGATAGGTGGGAGTCACTCATAGAGCTTTGGAAGGGATTTTGACTAAGGTAGTGAGCAGTAGAAGAAAAGATTGGGCAGACCGATTGATTGAGGCCACCTGGGCCTATAACACTACTTGGAAAACCACCACAGGTTTTACACCCTATGAGCTGGTCTATGGGAAGAAGGCTTTTTTGTCCATAGAATTTGAGTATGACACATTAAGGATGGCAGCTCAGCTGGACCTAGATCTCATCCATGCACAAAGGGAGAGATTTCTTCAGCTAAATGGATTAGATGAACAGAGAACACAGGCCCTTGTCCACTCAAAGATAGTCTAGCTTCAAAGAAAAATATGGCATGACCGACATCTCAAAGAGAAACAATTTTAGTTGAGAGATTGGGCGCTGCTGTATGACTTGATATACAGAGATTTCAAGGGAAAACTGAGGACAAGATGGCTGGGACCATATACAGTAGAAAAATCCAATGACAATGGTTCAGTCCTTATCTGGACCATTGGTGAAGAAGCCATCCCCATGCTCATCAATGAGCATCATTAGAAGATCTACAGGAAGTCCCTTTCTAAGAAGGAGTTCATTGAGACTCTATGTAAATCAGTGTTGGTAGTGCAGTAGGTCCCTGTCTCCACCCCACCCACACCCTAGGGTGAAAAAAAAAGAAAAACAGAGAAAAAGAAAATGGAATAAAAGATCCCTAGGTGGAAACCTCTTGGAGGCGCCCAGGGTAGGAAATGAGGGTGAAAACCTCCTGGAGGCACCCCAGCTGTCTCAAAAAAAGAAAAAGAAAAAAAAAAGCCTAACTTCTTTTGATAAATTGCAGATTGCAGGAGGGTCACACCAGAGGAAAAAGACATGGCTAGGCTGCATGCACCCTTCACAGTCCATCACCCCATCACTGTTATCCTTTCCCAAGTTTCGGTCTCATTTGTTTTGAAATTTCGCATCCTACAGGAAACTCTGTGTATTCTACAGGAGGATGCTGTAGAAATACAGAAAGGCCAAAATCCATTTTGAACCAGAGCCCGATGGTTGGAAATTCATCTAGCACCCTTGTGAACCTCTTTGCCACCATCCATCTTCCTATTTCGCCATTCCATCCCTGTACACCTACATTTCCACTTGTTTTATTCTGTGTCCCTGCACAACCACATACAAAAATTTTGTTACTTTCATTTTGCAAAAAAAAAAAAAAAGAGAAAAATGATGACAAATAAAGGTAGCAACGTTTTTACTCATTCCTACCTCATACCTTCCAGCTGTGATTTCCTTTCAGTTGAGACCTCCTTTGGCAACTTTAGCCTACTCAAATATTAGCTGGAATTTTAGAAGGAGAAGCAGCTATAGGAAATCCTACAGGATTCCTGTAGCAGTTGATCCCTTTGAAAAACATACTCCAGAGATAGGGTCAGTGCAGCAGGACGTATGAAACATGCAAGGAGCGATGTTTGAATGGGAGATCATCAAAAAAGCCAAAGGCTGAGCATGCAGAGCACAAGCAGCAACAACAACGAGGAAACGAAGTGCCAAAATCTGAAATATGCATAATACAACAGCGACTGAGCAGGTAAGTGCCTAGACCTATTCCTCGATTGCATGAATAATATTTCAAAACTGCATGAACTATGGGAATGGTCAATTAAATGGAATTGGTGGCTAGCTAACAAGCCACCCTTGCTCAGTTCACACACCTTCATGGAATTCAGTTGAGCCACATCCAAATTCAAATTGTCGATCAGATACCCAGTCAATGCGTTTGGCATGTCAACTCAGGAAGAAGACATTCCAAACCAGTAGTGGTGGCGACGAATAACGAGAGTAAGGCAGGTGATGGTGGTCAAGTGGCATGAGGAAACATAATGACATTGGTGTAGGACCAACAGTCCGAATGGGGATAACGTACCCATTCGGCCACCACATCTCCTCACTGTGGATTATGCCAATAGTTAGGTATAGTGCGTTTTAAGACTCCACCATCCGTTTGGTTCATTTGCATGTTACAAAGCTCTCGACTATAGTGCTCGTCTACCACCTTCAAAGAAATGAACTAGTCGTCCTCCTCCAGTTTTTTGCCAGTTTTTCAAAATCCTCTCACCTATCGGGCTCTACAGGAGCACTGCTGCATTCTACAGGAGTCAGGAGAGTTCTATAGGAAAATTCCTACAGGAAAGGGAGAGAACAACCTTGCAGAAGGAAAACCCGAGATTTTTGTTAAAATTCGAGCCTAAAATGAGGTAGGCTCAGGAAACCTCTCTGCGTATGACTTATTTGTATAAGGTGGTGGATTAAAAACACAACATTGGATTGAAAGAAAGGAGACTGAAGCTTAAAATTCTACCTGCATATTTTCCTTGGGTTCTACATAGTTCTTTATTTTCTTCTCTGCATTCAAAGTCTTTCTTCTTCTTTCTCATATTCTACTGTAAAGAAAACACATGCAACCGTAGAAACCAGCCTCTGTGAAAAAACCAAATTTGCATATCTGTCTACTCTCTGAGAAAAACACTGTGTTATTTATCCTCTATTTTGTAAAAAAATATTTTTCTTCCAAAAGCAGAGAATCAAATTTAAGATAAGAGTAGTTTGAAACAAGGGAAATATTGTAATTTGATGTTGAGAAGGAGCACACAGAAATTCCTCCTACAGTTCAGAGAAAAAAACAAAACTCAGTTGTCCCTCTATCTCTAACTTTGGAAATTGTTGTTTTTTTCTCCTCACCTAAGCACTTCAAAAACCACTAAAGACCATGCCAAGAGGTTTTATGAGGAAGGAGCCTTTGAACTCCAACCAATTGCATGAGAACTTTGAGGTGGTGGCCCTCTTCACCAAGGCAAATTGGATGATTTTCTTTGGAAGAATACATAGCTATGATGATGAGGTGACTGAAGAATTTTTGATGTCCTTAAGACCCCATTCAAAAACACATGCTACAGTCAGTTTCAGGGGTCTGACCCTAGAACTTACACCTAATTTTATTAGTAGAATCACAATCCTTCTACTTGGGCTCCCTTGGAGCAAGGAGGAACAAACATTGGGATAGGTTGCTAAGAAGACATTTTTCCAACCTGGGGAGGATCCTGTAGAGGATAAAAATGGGGTCAGAAGGACAATCTTACCTCCTCTATGGAGTGAAGCCAACTACCACATAATGAAATATATCACTTGTGAAGGAAGGTTCATCATAATTTATGGTTAACACTTTAGGTTATTATATGAATTGAGGTATGGGATGGACCTACCTCTAGTTAGAAAACTTAGTCTCCCATATTTCCTCCTCCAGTCTTTAATAGAATGTAGCACCAAGCTAAATGCACGGGTCCCAGACCAGCTGGCCCACCATGGGCTCATCAAATTGGTGGTAGAATATGCCTTACACACATATACCATTCCCATAACTTGGGAAATTTTCAGGAATATGTCCAAGAAGGATGACATCAAAACTTTTACTAAGGATATTAGCCCATCTAACAGTGTGGATGAGGAAGAGAAAGAGGAAATTGAGGAAGAAGTGCATAAGGAGACACAAAACATTCAAATAGAAGAAGAACAAAAAATAGAGGATAAGTAGAAAGGAGAGGAGAAATCTGGAAAAACTACTTCTAAGCCTAAGGCAGAAAAGAAGACAACCTCAAAATTAGAGAAGAGAAAATGGACAAAGGCTGAGAAGAAAAATCTTACGAAAGGCCAAAAGAAGACTTCCATAGGCAAGGCAGGGACCCAACAAGAAAAAGAGAAGAGATTACCAGAGATAGCAGATACCAAAACAAAAACAAACAACATAAGAAAGACTATAGAAAATGAAGGGGAACAATAGTAGGAAGAAACATCCCCTGAAACATTGGCAAAAGAAGCAGCAGTTATGCTGGCTACATTTAGCACTCTAGCAAAACAAAAGGGAAAATGAAAAGGAGAACCATCCATGTATTTCAAGGCTACAAGGAGCATTAGGATAAAGGTGGGCAAGCCCCAGCCACCATCAAAATAACCTATAATAATTGAGTATTCACCTACTGAGAAAAAGGAGGAATCCCCCTCCAAAATCTCTATCACTTATGAGAGAAGGAGTCCCATAACTTCCACCTGGAAGGAAAGAATCAAACTAATGGATACCAAAACAATTCTACAGGAAGTTAAGGCCTCTCTACAGGAAACACTGGCCAAGCTAAAGGAAATTGAAAAATTAGAAGAGGAGGTAGCAGAACAGTCATACGAGGAAGACAAGACTGAAGAGATACCTGAACCAAGCCCTCAACCTAATTTGGGCTTATATTACAACTTGCTAGAAGGTGGGAAGATCATCCCACATAAATTCGCTGTGCCCCTTTTCTTTGTATTAGAACAAGAAAGAGCTAGAACACACACCTAGATGAAAATTGCTAAATCCAAGGGAGTTACAGATATGGGCCACATGGAAGAATTTCTGAAAGAATTAAGAAGGGAGTTGGCAATGGTGAGACACACCGAGAGCATTAAAAGAGCCTAGCTACAAGAGGAAAATGCACTGCTGAAAAAACAGTTACAACAATAGGAAACTCAAAGGGGAGACAAATCACATATTTTTGAAGAATATCAACTACAGTAAGATCCCTTAGCAGATAAGGAAGAAACAAAGAAACAATAGCAAGAGGAAGAGCCATAGCCTGATGTTGAAAGGATGATAAAGTAGCAGCAAGAAAGGGAGTCTCAGGTAGCAGCTGAACTACTGATGCTGAAGTAGCAATTGCAGGAAAGAGAAGCCCAGATGGCCTCCATGGCCAACTAGGAAATGGAAGCCTTACAATGTAGACAACCTACTAGATCTTATGCATTGTATCTTAAAGACCAATGGCTCCAATTCCAAATTAAAATATTGGCCCAAAGGGGCACAATCCCTTTCCAAAATTATGGTAAGTTTATGCATCTATGTGCTACTAGTTCAGCTGAGGATAAAGCAAAATTAGCAGAGTTTTACTTACATAATATGACACTCCCTAATATGAAATTTTGGGATCCAAATGCGGCAATGGGAGACTACAACTCATGGCTATGGCTTCTTGGATGAGCTATGAGGAAAAAAGAGGAGTGGAAGTTCAATAGATCATGGAAAAAGAACTAAATGAGCCCCTACTAATCAGGGCAGAGCCGGAAGACCCCTCAACTCTCATATATGCTCATCAACACCTTACAAGCAATGCTCAAGTTCTCTCAGATTATGTTGAAAGGCAAGCACAAGCTATTGCCCATTTTGAAGATATGGAAAGATTATTTGGTGATGATTGCCTTCATGCTTGCATGAGGAGATGGAATAGCTTGTCATATAGCTTGAAGATCAGGGAGTATCACTCTCCAACCAGAATGAGGGAGGCCATGGTGAGAGTGCCCCTATACAAACAATCAATGCAAAACTTGAAAGCCAACTGGATTGGCCTTAAGTTCAGTCCTCCACTACACTTAGGACTCTTGGAAGGGGTTAAGGAAGAAGAAGAACAAAAGAAATGGGAGGAAGTGGAAAGAAAGGTGTGTCTTCATGACAGGGAATAGGACATCACCTCAGAATCTTGAGATGTCAGGGAAGCTGTTAAAGCTATCAAGGATGAAGAACTAGATTAGTTGCTCAGAGGATGAGCAACCCATTCAGCAGGGGGGTGATGATGAGCCCCAGAAATGGGTAACTCTATGGGGGCCTATTGTTTCCATTTAATCCACCATTCTCCATAGTTTTGTGCATGTATTTGAATATATTTATGTCAATTGAGTGAATGGGGATAATCACTTTACCACAAAGTCTAATGAGTGTTTATTGCAGATTTTTGGACATTTTTGGACCAAGACCGGGAATTTATGAGCAGATTGGCAGCCAAACTCGAAGAAACAGGGTTGAGGACTTATAGGAGGGGTGTCTCTTGCATTAAATAACCCCTTCCTCAAGTTCTCCATCAACAACTCGGAGTACAATAGCCAAAAATGATGATTCCAAGGGGCAACCGAGCAGGCCTAGTGAAGTTGTTGTTCTCTGCAATTTTAGGCAGTCAAGTTCCTAAAGTTTAGGAGGACTATTTGGAGTCCTCACTTGTATAAATAAGAAGGTATCGTACCTTAGTAGGTTAGCCATTTGATAGTCTATTTTCGCACTTTTGTGCAGTGTTGTACTCAGCTCATTTTTGAGCTCCTTTTGTAGATAGTTTTGTGATGTAATTATTATTTTTTTGATCAATGAAGATGAATCCAGCCTTGAACCAACTTTGATCTTTCTTAAGGGGCTGCAGCTCTTGGGTTTGGGCCTAAGCCAAGTGCCTAGCACCTCCTTTATGTATTTATATGTTTTTTTTCTTGCATTCATGAAATAACTTCCGTTGTTTAGGTTAAATCTTGCTTTGTTACTTGGGTTGTTTTTGATGATTAGAATAGTTGTTCTTGCTTCAGGTTGATTAGATAGTTTACTACAATAACAGGAAAATATCAATAAAAAGGCTACCAAGCAGGCCTTGATCTCCTTTCTCCCTCCTTGGGATCATGAATTGAGACGAAGGCACTCCTGCTACCACCAAAACACTATTTTTTCTTTCCAATGTAATTGTTAGTGTGAGATTTCGAGTTGGAGAAGTTGATATCAGTTGTATTTACATGCTTAGATTTTTCCTTGTTTAGTTTCCATAGCTTTCTTGCATAAATTTATGTCCTTAAGATCCTGTTAAGAACTTTTCTAGTTTTTAGGTCAGAATTAGGTTAAAACAGGTAAAAAATCTATCTTTTTAGTTCTTACCTCAGTCATTTTTACGAAGTAGGTGTGTATCTCAATTGAAAAATGTTCCAGATTATCATTCTTCCACCACCCAACCTGCTACAGTCCATCTCTCAAGATTCCCTCCACTCATTCACCATACTTTCTCAAGCTGCTCTAATTTCTACGTTCTTGTGCAAAATTTCTTTCTTATCCTTTGAACCAATCCAGCCATCTCCTTCATTCTTGATGTTTATCAATAGATTCCTAGACCCTTCAACACCTTCATCCAACCTTAATTTCCTTTTACCTAGCATTTTTCCACCTCCAAACCTTCAAAAATCACTTTCGGCCTCCTCCTGTAGAACTTCCGGTAGATCTCCTGCAGCCTTCCTGTAGAAGTTCATGCGAGTGATTTTTTGAAGTTTGATCGCAATGGAAATCTCCAGAAGGGTACTAGGGACTTATTAGGACCCCTCCACACCTTCCTCATCATCTGCAAAAGCCAACTCCATCTCCCTTCACCACCGAACCTTTGCACAATCACAAATAGTTAAAATGCAAGCATAATAATTATGTATAAAATTTCTCAAAGTTACAAAACGATGATTCTTCCACATTTTCCTTCAGAAGTAGCTTGAGTTCATGCATTTTCCCTTGTCAGTAGTCCATGGCATCCATTTCAGTAGTTTCATCTCTTTTTCTTGCAAAACTACGGTTAGTGGGTAAAACTAGGGTTTTCTAGGATTTGCGTTTCCTTTCAGTTTTCATCCTCTTTTTGCAAGTAGAATAGCCTCTTTTGAGTTAGCTTTCTTCCATCACAATTAAAAGCTTCTTCTGAGAACTCATAGAAGTTGGATTGAGCTCTTAGTGAAATTGTGCCAGCTGATCAAGTGACGGCCTGTAGTAAGAGCTAGTACTTGTGCATACAACACCATCACTTCCAAGTTTATTATGAACTACTAGGTTGATAAAAATAAAGTAGGTAGTCCTAGGAGTTGCAACATCATTGCTGCAATACTAGAGCTCACCAATTATCTTTCCCGGTTTCCCTGCAATGCCCCTTAATTCAACTTTCTTTCCTTCTGCACAAAATTTCATGAAAAGTTCTTGAAAATTAAAATCTATTGTACCCAAGGATTGTAGCTATTGGGCTCCTAGGACAACATCAACACCACCCATTTGAATTGAAAACATTGGCCTATTCAATACATATCCTCCCATGGATAGCTTGATATTATGGCACTTTCCAGAGCAATATATGGTTCCTCCACTTGCAACCATCACTTGACACTTTGGTGATAGATATAGGAAGCAATTCAATTCTTTTGCTATGTTACAATGAATAAAATTATCGGTACTTTCCAAATCAATCAATACTATTACATTTTTGTTCTAGATATGTCTTTCTATCTTGATAGTTTGAGGAGTGGTAATTACATAAAATGCATTACAAGATATGGTTGGATTCATTTCTTTTTTATCTAGGGTTTGTTCCTGGAGTATATCCTCTTCTTTTGACATTTCTTGTTCCTTTTCTTCCTCCTCTTCACAATATATGTAGAATAATTTCTTCTCAGCACACTTATGACCTTTAGTATATTTGCTATCACAACTGTAACAAAGCCCTTTTGCTCTTTTTTCTTCCAAACATTGTGGTGTCAACCTTGTAGGTTGTGGAAGGCTAGGGGCAACAACACTTCCATATTTATAGCTGTGAGTGGTAGGCTTCCTAGTTTCCATAATTTTGCTTTCCATTTTTCTTGCTAGTTTCTCCAATGAATCAGGTTCCCAAAGGAAAACCTCATGTTGGATATTATCCTTTAAAGTCACTATGAACACATCAATCCTATGCTCCTCTGGAATATCTTTTACCCTTATGTTCAATTTTTGGAAGTCCTCAATGTGCTCCATCATTGAACCATTTTGTTTGAGATTTATCAATTGGATAAAAGAGGTGTTGCTTTTTGTATCCTCATAATGTGCTATCATTTCTTTTGTAAAAATTGCCCAAGTGAAAGTTTGTTTATGAGAGCAAAGCCATCGATACCATGCAAACTGATTTGGTTCCAAATATAAAGTTGCAATTCATATCTTTTGTGTGTTTTTCACATTATGGAGATCGAAAAATTGCTCCATTTGTAGTATCCATGTTCTAGGATCCTTGCCATCAAACTTCCTCATATCAATTTTTGGAACATGGTGGGTCTTCAATCCAACATTAGAGTCTATGAAATGATGATTAAAATTTATTTTGTTCTCATCATGAGTTTCCTTTACTACCCTTTCACCATTAGTGACCATTTCTTGCAGCAACTTATTCAAATTTATGTTCAATTCTTCCATATTATCGTCCATGCCATTCATCTTAGCATCCATGCCACTCATCTTAGCTTCCACACCATCCATATTAACTTGCATGCCATTCATATTAGCTTCCATTATATTCATCTTGGCTTCATTTACCTTTAGTGAGAGTGAAATTTGTCGTACTTGGTCTTGTAATTTTGATATATCATGTTGCATTTCTTCCTCTTCTTCACGAGTCATGTTAGAGATTTCAGGTTGCTTACTAGGTGTTTCCATTTTCTTTCTTCGAGGAATTAATTAATGCTAATAATTCTTCATTATTCCCTTTGAATTCCTTCAAACTAATTTTTCAAACCAATCTTATGCAAAATTTAAAAAAAATCTACACACCTTTTTTCACTTTGTAAGAGCTCGATATTGAATTTGTTGTATCTCTGTAACAACGAATATCGAATATCTGAAATCTCATCCTGCAGTAGCCCTTTGAGTCCTCTTTCTAACCTCGTGAATCTGATTAATATTTCATTCTTCAAGGAAGAGATATGCCAAATCTCCCACGGTGACCTGATTATAGACTAGTTCAGTAGAGCTAACTTGTACGACATGCCACTTCTCACTGTTTCGACCTTAGTACCTGAAACTGATACACATAAAACTACATGATGTCCTCTTTCTGAAACTTCTTACGAAATTTCAATTTTATGCTCAAAACAGAAGTGATGATTATTTTCCCCAGTCACATGTTTGGAATGTAATTCAGGAGTCTGCAAAAACCATAACTTCCTTAGATCATATCTCCACAAATATATTGAGACAAGCTCTGAAATTTGGACCTAAAGTTCAAAACAATTTCGGTTCAAATGGATTTTTTTGTAGCTTCTGAAATGCCGCATAACAAATGTTATAGTGAAAATTCAATGATGACCTGTTTGGAGCAACGAAACCCTAGAATCCAAAGCTTTGATACCAAATGTTAGGAAACCAGCTTATAAAAAGATAGAAAAGATAGATCAACACCTTAGAATTCAGCCTCTTCGAGGGGGAAACCTCCTTTACATTACACAAATGAAATATTCTTAGATGATAGAAATGACTAAACCTCCCTTCTATATATAGGAGTCTAAGTGGTCACAATATAATCAAGTCGACATAACAGTAATAACAAAAGGGCACAAAAATAACAATAGTGGGTTTCTATGGGGCATACTAATAACAATATGGGGACAATAGGGGCATAATGATAACAATAAGGGATACAATGACAATAGTAATGGAGGAATCACTAGTATTATAGGGGCTTGACAGTTAGAATGATGTTTATGAGTTGATACATTTACTTGTGTATGTTGATATGTTATGATTATGCTATACATGTATCATTGTGATTTGGTGATATTGCAAATAAGGTATCATTCCTGAGCTATATTAAGGTATGTTGATTTATTGTGATTTTCTTTATTTGATATATTACGCCTTGTAGGAAGTAATACCAAATGGCTAGCTAGATTGTTGGCTAAAAAGACTCTCCCTGTGAATCCAAAGAGTAGTATGGTGTTGGGAACTCTTCTGATTTGCAAGTAACACTGAGAAGTTTAAAGGAAGAGATAAGGAGTTGTAAGGAAGATAATGACATAATCATACAGACATAGGAAAAGTTGGTAGAGGTAAATGTTGCAGTGATACTCCAAATCTTGTCAGGTTTGCAGTGATAAGGACCACTTCAGATTAGTCATGAGTAGGAGGACAAAACTAATGGGGCATGTGGCAGTAGATCACATGGAGGTCACTGATCAGATAGAGATGATATAATCCGAGATGGAAGATTGTTGGACACTCTAGAGAGGAGAAGGGATATACACTGATATGACTCTAGTTCTGATTCAAATAAGCACTATGATCATCAACGTTATCATCCTTACAGGAGGACTGATAGGGGATACTTGTCGGATGAGTTTAAGAAAGAGAAGCAACCTAGTTTTGATGGAGAAGTAAAGATATCATAGGATGTGGAGGCTTGGTTACTCGGTATGGAGAAGTTCTTTAGGTCGCATGACTACTCAGAGAACATGAAAGATAGAGTGGCTACTTTTAGCCTTAAAGGTAAAGAAGACATATGGTGGGAAGATGTGAATAAAGTCAGGGACATAAATGAGGAAGATTTGACTTGGAGTGAATTTGAATGCATATTCAAGAAAAGGTATCTATGAGAGAGGTTCTTTGATAACAGGGCAAAATAATTCTATGAACTAAAGATCGAATCCATGACAGATGATGAAGACTCCAGTAAGTTCTTGGAATTGTTGAGGTATGTGACTTACCTCAAGGAGGAGAAGGCTAAGATTTAAATATTCAATAGTGGATTACTGATTTCATTCAAAGATACGATTGAATTCAATGAGCCTAGATCATTGGAGGAGGCTATTTGAAAGCTAAAGAATTTCTATGAATAATCAAGGCACAACAATGAGACTAAGCCAAGTTAGAGAGGTAATTCAAAGAAAAAAGGAAAATGGGATAAAAAGTGAGCAAGGCCACAGGGTACATATAATAAGGAAAATGCTGCACCACCTAAGAGGTTCAATGCATCGGATAAAGGATAGGGACATCGATCTAAAGAAAATAATAAGGATGGAAGTTAGCAGCCTATAGAATGTTGGACTTGCAGCAAAGAACATCGTAGGAGAGATTGTCCACAGAATTAGGGTGGTAGAGCTCAGATATATAGTGCACAAGAGGCATAGACTATTGGAGATGTAGGCCAAAGTATTCCTCGTATCTATGCAGCCGTGGACAACATGTAGGAAGAACACCAGGCATCTATCATTGAGATGGATGGTAAGATTTGTGATCAAGTTAATTCTATTTTGATTTACCCTAGATCTAATTATAGCTATCTTAGTCGTAAATTGGTGGATACGTATGGTTTGAATAAGGAGTTGCATGCAGAGTCTTGGTTATTGCAGTTGGATATAGGTACAAAGAAGTGAGTGCATCATTGGGTAAGATCTTGCGCATTTGACTTAAACGGTATGCCTACAACATCACATTTAAATTTATTCCCATTGGGTTCATACAATATGTTATTGGGCATGGATTGGTTGTATCTAGATAGAACCAATGTAGACTACTATGATAAAGCTATTGATTGTGTTGATGACAATGGGGAACTAAGAGTCTTGCAAGGTAAGAAGAAAGCCACATCATTTAGGATGGTGACATTTATGCAAGAAAAGTGTAACCACATGAAAGGGTGTATGTTATTTGCAGTACACATTTCTAGTGAGAAGGGTCAGGAGGTTGAGAATGCAGATGTGTTGAACAAGTACCCGTTTTTACAACAGTTCATGTATGTATTTCCTGAGGACATTATAGAGTTTCCACCTCACAAGGAGGTAGACTTTTCTATTGAGTTAGTGCCAAGGGCACCTCCAGTATCTAAAGCACCTTACAAGATGAGCACACCTTAGTTGGTTGAGTTAAAGTTGTAGCTGAAGGAGATGTTGGAAAAAGGATACATTAGGCCAAGTGTATCACCATGGGGCCCACCGGTATTATTTGTGAAAAAGAAAGATGGTACTCTCAGATAATCCATTGACTACAGGTAGGTGAACAAAGTTACTATCAAGAAATAATATCCTTTGCTGAGGATTGATGACTTATTCAATCAGCTGAAGGGAGCAACAATGTTCTAAAGGATTGACTTGAGATCCATATACCATTAGGTATGCATAAAAAAGGAGGACATTTACAAGACTGCGTTCAGGACTAGGTATGGGCATTGTGAGTTTGTTGTTGTTCCATTTGGCATAACTAATGCTCCAGATACATTCATGTGTTTGACGAATAGTGTGTTGTGTCGATATTTAGATAAGTTTGTTATTGTGTTCATTGATGATATACTAGTATACTCTAAAAATGAGGAAGAGAATGCTGAGAACTTAGCAATAGTATTGAGGCTATTGAGGGAGCAT
Source organism: Pinus taeda (assembly GCA_000404065.3). Lineage (NCBI taxonomy): Eukaryota > Viridiplantae > Streptophyta > Pinopsida > Pinales > Pinaceae > Pinus > Pinus taeda. The sequence continues at coordinate 68,569 of APFE030537696.1, read as the reverse complement.
TATTTATATGCTAAGTTCTTTCATTCAGACTAAGGTACACTACTTGGGACATGTTGTCTCCAAGGAAGGCATTACAATAGATAAAAAGAAGATAAGGGCCATCATGGAGTGGGTAGCTCCTAAGAGTGTGGATGAGGTGAGATATTTCATGGGTCTGGCAGGATATTACATGAGTTTCATCAAGAACCTCTCACATATTGCTTATCCCATTACATCCTTGCATATGAAAGGTAAGAAGTTTGAATGGATTGAGGAGTGTGAGGCTAGCTTTGAGAAGCTTAAGAAATTGTTGACACATGCACTGGTACTATAGATTCCAGATCCATATAAGGAATTTGTGGTATGCACAGATGCTTCCAAGAGAGGGCTTGGTGGAGTCCTTATGCAGGACAGACATGTATTATGTTATGAGTCCTAGAAACTAAACGAGCACGAGTGTAACTACTCGACACATGATCTTGAGTTAGCGATGATTATACATCCACTTAATATGTGGAGGCATTATCTTCTTGGCAGGTGGTTTGTGCTTATGAGTGATCACATTGGGTTGAGGTATTTGTTTGAATAGTCGAATTTGAACACTAGGCAGACTAGATGGTTGGCCATGATTAGCGAGTTTGATTTCGAGATCAGGTACATAAAAGGTAAGGAGAACAGGGTGGAAGACATTTTCATTAGATGGATACATGTACATCACTTGGCAGCTATGAGCTCCTATGGGACAGATTTACAAGATAGGATCTTGTAGGCAGGGCAAGAGGATGTTAGGTATATGGAGATTGTGCACAGGTTGCAGTAGGGTGATAGTCCATGTATAGGGACATGTATAGGCACATGTGTAGGTACAAATACATGTAGTGTTACAAGTGGCAGTATAGGTATAGGTACATGTATAAGTGCATGTGCATAGGGAATGGACTATCATCTTACAACAGATGGATTGGTCAAGTTCCGAGAGAGGATATATGTACTGAATAACAATGATCTCAAGCAGGTGATATTCAAGGAGTTTCATGCGAAACCTTATTTAGGTCACCTAGGTTATCATAAGACATTGACAATGGTGAAGAAATTATACTATTGGCTGAATTTGAAGAGGGATGTAGGAGATTTTGTGGCTATATGCTTTGATTGTTACAAATAAAGGTAGAGTGTAAACACCCAGGTGGACTACTACAGCCGATTGTGATTCCAGAATGGAAATGGGAGGTCATTTCCACGGACTTCATTAAAGGATTTGTGAAGACAGTGAAGCAACATGATTCCATCATGGCCATTATGGACAGGTTAAAAAAAGTTTCACACTTCATTCTAGTGTGTCTACATTCTCAGCTAGTGATGTTGCACAGGTGTTAATCAGAGATGTGGTTAGACTACATGGTGTTTCGAAAAAGATTGTGTTAGATTGGGATGCAAAGTTCACTTCAAAGTTTTGGAAGGATTTATTTGCAGGTTTGGGCATAGTGTTGGCCTTCATCAAAACTTATCATCTATAGACATATGGACAAACAAAGAGGGTCAACAAGATATTGGAGGACATGTTGAGGATTTATGTGATGAATCAGGAACGAAAATGGAAAGAGTATCTACCTTTGGTAGAGTTCGCATACAACAATGGTTATTAGGACTCATTGAGGATGAGTTCTTTTGAGGCATTGTACGGGTGGAGTTGTAACACTCCTATTAGTTGGAGTGATCCGGTTAACAGAGTATTGATTGGACCAAATATGTTGGCAGACATGGAACATGAGATGTAGGTGATCAATAAGAATCTATAGGTAGCACAGGATAGGAAGAAGAGTTATGAAGATAAGAACATGTTGTTCAAGGAGTTCTAGGTTGGGGAACAAGTGTACTTGTGCATCAAACAAAAGAATACTTCCTTGTGGATTGAATCATATGCTAAGTTGGCACCATGGGTTTTTGACCCTTCAGTATCATTGAAAGGATTGGGCCAGTAACCTATCGATTTGCACTTCCTCCGACAGTGAAAGTACATGATGCTTTCCATGTATATTTTATTAATAAGTATGTTAGGGATGTTGATCATGTGATTGATTGGTCTGTATTGTAGGTGGAATCAAATGGAGAATTCCAACTGGAGCCTCAGTGTGTATTGCAGAAAAATGTTCTCATACTCCAGAACTGAGCAATCAAGCAAGTTAAAGTGCAATGGAAGATCTTTGGGCCCGATGAAGCTACATGGGAGATGGCAGATCAATTGCAGGCCATGTATCCTTCCTTGTTTTCCTGTTGAGGCAAAACAACTTGATATGGTAGTTTGGTATTTGCTTATGGTGGTTTGGTATTTGCTTTATGATGGTTTGTTATTTTCTTTATGGTGGTTGATATATGATTTATGATGGTTTGATATATATATATTATATGATGTTTTGATATATGCTTAGACATGGTGTTTAGTATATGCTTAAATATATGCTTTGTTATATTATTTGGCATATGTTTTGGTATCTATATTTTGATGACGTTGCTATATGTACACTTGTGTATGAATGTAAATATTGTAACGAGTTATGTTATAAAGCTCCACTTTGCGGTATGGGTGTCATGTAATTATAATGTTTTTGTCTTGAGAAAATCTTTCATTGTAAATACTGCATCTGTGTTATAAATCTCCATGAATACTATGTCTTCTTTCAGTAGGTTGCTGAGGTATATGTGTGATTGAAGACCAAGAACGATGTCCCCCAAGGGAGAGGGTTTTGTAACATCCCTGGTGAAAATTCCATGTAATAAAAGTTAAAAACAATAACCAGAGATGAATGGGACACTTATTCCAAGCTAGATGTTGGGCATGGCATCCTAGAGGGTATTCATTTGGTTGTTTATGGCTAAGGAAATTGGAAAAGTCAATGGCTAAGGAATTAAAAGGAAAAAGGTACTATTTTTGGCACATTTATTTATGAAAATAATGGAAATTAGGAGAAAAAGGAGGTGAAAGGTCACAGGTTGCATGTGATTAGGAAAATGAAGGAAAATAATGGAAAATGAAGAAAATAGAGGCCTCATCCATAAAAAGGCTTATGAGGATCATTTGGTAACCTTTTGTCAGTTCAGTGTTGGAGCTCTCTCTCTCTCTCTCATACTCTTGGATACTTATAGTTTTCTTGGAGCACTCTTGGAGGGCGTGACACACTTGGATTCTTGGAGTAAGAAGGAAAAAAAAGTAGGAAAGTGTAAGAAGGAATCGACATCATTAGCTACATCAAATTTTCTTGCAAGTACTAAATTGCATGTATGATTTCTTCACTAGTTTTGGCATGCATGGCATATGGATGTGGTTTCTTGGTTGTGATCTATCATTGCCATTGAGGATTGCCTAGATTGACAATGGATTTCCAAACCTTGCCATTTCTTCGATAGCCATTGTGATTGTGGGTTTACTTTCATTGTTTGTTTTTTGTTGGTTCTCACATTTCCTTAGCTTGGGTTGAGTTATTAGTCTAGGAAGACCTGGTTGAACAAATGATTTAGAAGCTCTGTAAGGTCTTGGGTTGAATTACTAGTCTTAGAAGCCTTGATTGGAAAACAACTTTGGAATCCCTTGGTGGGTTCAATTACTAGTCTTGGAAGCCTTGGTTGGACAAAATCTTTGGAATCCATGTATAAGCTATGGGTTGAGTTACTAGTTCTGGAAGCCTTAATTGGACAAACTCTATAGAAGCCTTGGAAGGCTTGGATGGAGACCAATCCAATGATGGTTTTGTGATGTCTAACTGTGAGGTGGAATCACTATTTGATTGGTTGAGGTGGATGGCCTCTGGAAGCCCAAGATGAGTTTTGATTGATGTGGTCTATGAGATCCCACATTCATGGTTGGAATATGGCAGAGGGGTGAATGGCTCAAGAGATATTTTTCTCAACCATTCTATGGTTGGGCGGAATGTGGTAGTCCCCTCTTTAGTTGCTTCATTGCATTCATTAATGAGAAATCCATTCCCTTGAATTTCATGTGTAAAGGTACTGATGTATATAAGGATTTTGATGGCTGATGCGATTATTATATTTTTGCCACTATTATGCTAGTTATATGCACATTTTATGACATCAACTTGGTGAACCCCAGTATTGCAGCAATAATACAGCAGCTCCTGGAAATCCCTTCTTTAATTTTATCAACCCGGTAGTTCATAAAAAACTTGGAAGCGACGGTGTTGTATGCACAAGTACTAGCTCTTGCCGCGGCTGTCACTTGATCAGCTGGAACAAGTCTAATAGGAGCTTAAGCCAACTTCTATGAGCTCTCAGAAGAAGCTTTTTAACTGATGGGTGAAAGATAACTCAAAGAAGGCTAATCTACTTGCAAAAAGAAACTGGAAAGTTGAAAGGAAATGTAAACCCTAGCAAACCCTAATTTTCCCAGCTAGCCCTACTGACGCAAGAAAGAGGATGAAAGCTACTGAAAGAGATGACATTGAATTCTAGGAATGTAAAATGCATGTTTCTAAGCTACTTCTATAATAATATCTGAAAAAAGCATCCTTTTGTATTTTTGAATAAGTTGTTAGAACTATCATGAATGTGCTTTTAACTGGCTTTTGACTGCAGAGATTAATTGGCGAGAGGAAATTCTTGCAGAAGGTTGGGAAGGTTCGAAGAGGGCCTAAGGGGTCCCTAGCACCCTTCCATAGAGTTTCACAAAGTTTGGCTATCAAGAAACCACTTTTGTGAGCTTCTACAGGAAGTCTGCTGGGTTTCTATAGGGTGTTCTGGAATTTCTTTAGGATGTTCTGTAATTTTCTATAGGATGTTCCGAAAAGAGATTTTGGAGGATGGAAGGAGGGAGAAAGATGAAGGGGTTGGTATGGAGGTGATATAAGGGTGTAAGGAGGTCCAGGGCTTGGAGAATGGAGCTGAAGAGTGATAAGGGCAGTTGGATTTGTTCAAGGAGAGATAAGGTAATGCTACACAATAATATGGAAAGTAGGTCAATGTGAGGGAACGTGGAAAAGGTAAGGCAAGGATATGAAATGGAGTAGGAAGCAGGTAGGTTGGATGGAGTATGGGCAGATGGGGAAGTAAGATAGGTGCTCTGAAAGTTATTTTTCAAACTGAACAAACAAGGACTTGGAAAATCAAAGACCTATCTACGTTAGCCTATTCTAACCTAGATAACAGCAAAGAAATAGAACAAAAGTTTATTTGCAATGAAATCAAATGAAATAACTATGAAACTAAGCAATGACAAACCTAAGCATGCCATAAAACTGAGATCAAGTTCAAAAACTAAGAATCCAACACTAATACTTGCATGGTGAATCAAAGACAGTGTTTTTGGTGGCAGCAAGGTCATCTTGGTCCCCGCTCATGATTCCACTGAGGGGGAGGTGAGATCCAAGGTGCTTGGTAGCCTTTTTATGAAGATCTTCCATGTGATTAACCTATCAAGTAAATATGACCATCAAAAGCTATTTTAATCATCAAAAATGACCTAAGTAACAAAGCAATATTTTAATCTAAATAACAGATTTTATTCTAACAATGCAGCAAAGACACATGAAAGTAAACAAAGGAGGTACTAGGCACTTGAGATGGGCCCAATCCCAAGAGCTACAGTCTTCTAAGAGAGATTAGAGCTGATGCAAAGCTGGATTCATCTTTATTGATCAAAAGAATAGTTACATTCCAAAAACTATCCACAAGGAAAACTTGAAAATGTGCTGAAACGCAGAGCTAAATTACTGCCTTGAAAAATGACTAAAATCAAACTACAAACTAGCTAACCTTTTCCTACAAAGTGACTAACTACTGGCTAACCCAAATGAGGCCCTAAGCCTTCTTATTTATTCAAATTGAGGACCCCAACAGTCCTCCTAAACTTTAGGGACTCGGCTGCCTAAAACTTGTAGTTAACAACAGTCCTACTTGACTTGCTTGGTTACCCTTGTGATAATTGATTTGGTGGCCCTTGAACTCCGAGTTGATGGTGGAGAATTCGAGGTAAGGGCCATAAATGAAGGGGAAACCTTCCTAAAAATACCCTCCACGAATTTGGCTACCAAGTGCTCATTTAAACCTTTGATTTTGTCTCCAAATTGACCAAAAATACTGCATAAAGCACACATTAGACTTGTTGGCATAATGACTAACCCAATTCACTCTATTAGCAAAAATATAATAAAAAACATGTAATAAAATAATGAGAATGGTGGATTAAGTCGAATTAGGAGGCTAAATGAGCCCATATAATTATCCATTTTTGGGGCTCATCAGTTACATTTCATCAATCCGCTAGATCTCATACCATTTTCCCCAATGCTCTAAGAGTGGAGTAGGCAAGCCTAAGGTGAATTGAATCTTACATCATTACTGGGGGTAGTATTCACTGCAAAGTTTGTAATGAATTATGCACCCACACCCTTATTCACTCACCTTATCTCACATTCCCAACACACACTAAATAACTCACCCCTCACTCACTTGTTAAGAAGGAAACTTAGAGAGAAAACAATTCTCCCTCTCTATCCCTAGTATCATACCTACCCGAGAAAAGACTTTCTTATTGGTTTGAAAGGTCTATAAATTGACTTAAGAGATAATAATTTAATTCATAAGGTCTTAGGTCAATGTACAAGTATTAATATACTTCCTTAATGAAGATAGAATTAAATTCCCCTTAACAACATGAGTAGTGATAAAAAATGTGCATACCATTCTAGCACTAGTCATTGTCTTATTGTCTCATTTCTATTGGCCTTGTTTCTTTTCATGTTGGCCAATATTTAGTTGGCTTGACTTGTCTCACAAGGTGAAAAGGGACATGAGAAGAAGAATTTCCTAAAGAAAAGTAGCTCATTTGAGACTTTTTCTATCTTTACCTTTGCTTACCATGGTGAAATGATTCTGTCATAGCTAATACCCTTGGCATAGATAGACCCAAACAATATGAATAAGATTAAAGGAAGGGATGAATAGATTCCTTCCTAATGGTATGTGCTTTCCTATATGACATTGTACCCTACATCCCCATCACTATCCCAACTATTTTATCTATTTTAAAGTAGGCTATACCTCTAACGATCTCATCGGTGAGTGGTTAGGTAAAAGGATACACAATTTCTCTACACAAGAAATTATAGAGGGGTATGCCATGACCGAGCCATAATTCTGGTAGTTTAATATGAAGCTAATGAAACTACTCAAGAATCATTTGTCAATTCCATTACAGAAGTAGCTATATAGGGGTATGCCATGGTTCTGCTAGAGCTATTGGTTTAGGTGTTCATAGATATCGTTGTGTGGTCTATGGAGTTACACTTGTTCTAAAGCTCATATTCATAAACATCACTTCTCCATGCACAAATGATCCAACAATTGGAAATATTCATAACCCAACTTATATTCATAACTCTCACTTCTTCATGCACAGATCATCTAAAAATTGGCAATATTCATAACCAAACTCACATTCATAACCCTCACTTTTCCATGCACAGATGATCCAAGAATTGGTAAATAACATTTGCAAAGGGGGGGAATTTAGGGAAGGGGCGTGTGGGCTTCATGCAAGCCCTGCATGCCTACTCGAAAATGCTTTTGTTAGCTTACATTCTCCATTTGTTTTTCCTTTGGGTTGATTTACAATTGATATGTTTTTTATGTTTACAGTAGGTTGATTCCACATATTTATGTATTTTTATTTTAATATTTTTATCTACAAACTAAAATAATTATTAAAATAAGTATAACATATATATTATATTTTCCACAATGCAAAGTTAACTCAGTTAGGGCCTCGAAACATCCTCATTATTTCTCCCACTCACATTTCTTGCACTCACCATAGAAAAATACCCCAACTGACCATCATTGTATATGTTTCCTCATTACAATATTCCTAGGAATAATTTTGAGGAACCTATCTGAATTTGAATCTCTATTGAGAAGTAGTGCATATAGTAATTTATGCATCTTGTAATGGTTTTTGATTTCAACATTAGGTTTAATAGAATAAATAATATAATATTATAGTTGTAGTGACTCGAGAATTCAATAAATGTTGATTTCAAAGGTTATAGAGCATTATTTTTGCATTTATAACATGAATGGGGTGCATGTTCAAAACCCCACATATGCTTAGGTGTTTTATTTGTGTTGCTTGGTTATGTGATTTTTAGAAATTATCATAATGGTTGATATTCTATACTCTATTCCTGAATATATTCCTTAGATCCATTGTTGTCATTGTATTCACTTTGAGGGTCTTAGCATGACATTTCTTATAGCATTTTGGTAGTTTCCTTTGTTTCACTGCTACCTTTCATATGGGTTATTCGTTTCTACTACATGACATTTTGTGCTTTGGTTCCTATGCTTTATTGGCAAAACCATATTAATAGGTGACTTCTTTTGTACCCTCCAATCATGAAACATAATTCTCTCTATAAATTCTATGTTATGGGTATTGCAGTTTGATTCTTTAGGCCAACATTCCCCCAATCCTCATTGTTAGTAATCATCTAGATACCAATAATTTTATGGGATTCTTGGGTTTGGTTGGAGAATTAATCTCATTCAATTAAAATTACTACAAGTTTGATTTTCTATCCCAATCCACATGTAACAAGTTTGATTCTTGTGTCTCAATTCACATTTTCCAGGAGCTTCGAATTGTCACTGATAAATTACCCTCTTTGTAAAAATACACCCTTCCACTATAAATCATATATTTATCTCTTTACTCAACCCCAAATATTTATGATACAAGTATAACCATTATTAATATATTTAGAAAAATATAATCTATAAACCCTCACAAACTAACCCTGCTCCACCCCTCTTTGCTCTTCATTTATTTTCTAGTTAATGGTTTTATCTACAATTGCATTACATTTGTTGGTATGAGGGTTTAATGGACTTAAAATTATGTGTTTCGTAATATGTGATGGTAAAATTCAAAGGGTCAGTATGAATTTCATTTGGGGACAATAAGGATCTAGGAATTTATGGGGAATTGGTGTCCATTCCATGATTAGGGTCTAATACCAACAAGAATCTTAGTGAAACCATTGCCAACATGCTATATATCAAGGTTTGTGTACCCAAGTCAAGTGTCTACATCAAGTTATATGATGTCAAAGTCTATTGTCAATTCCTACTTTCGTTTTATTTTTGTGGAAATGGATTCCCAATTGAATCATCATTTGCCTCTATGGTATTGATATTCTAAATAAGTTTTGCACTTTTTGTGGTGGCACAAGATTTGTAAAAATATAATTCATTCACAAAAAAATGTTCATTGGTTGGATGGTTTACACAATTTATGTCAACCTTTGTCTTCTAGACTAGCATAGGTAAGAAATTATACAACTAATTGATTACTAGTACACTTGAGCACATCACATTCTTCCTTTTAGAGATTGAGGTCTACTAGGATTTTGGGAAAAACAAATTTTGTAGTGAAGTGGGTTTGGTATTTTTCCTATTTGTCCACAAGTTTGTAGAAGGGCCTCTATTATGGAGGAAAATATGAACTTGATTCATCTATTATTATTGAGAGAGATCACATTTTGGATGGAATGGCAACACATTTTAATATGGCATATCTTTCAATGTAAGCTACACCTTTCTTGAGTTCAACTCGCAAATTGAAGATAATATATTTTTTTGTGATATTACATATTTATAATAGATTATATAAATTAAGTTATTGTAGTCTCAAAATTACTTTGTATTAATTTAATTTTAGTGTTAGCTTGTATTTGTTAAACGTCTTGTAACTATGAATTTTTTCCTATTCTACATTGTGGTTGTTTGTTAGAAAGATAATACACATAGATTGTCATGTCTCCATTCCAACAACCTAATTTTTTTTTTGTTAAAATACAGAATCAAATCTTACAATTAAATAATTTATTACTTAAAATCTTGCGCAACCCTTCAATTTTTCTTTTATAAAATTTCTCATACAATAGGACACTAAAGTTGTGAGGGCAACATTGTACATGTTCTTTTACTTTTTTTTTTCTTAAATTCTTCTTTATTGTATTTTATGCCTTGTAAGTTGCATATGGATCATCATATAATAAGTACAAGGGCTTCCTTGGGAGTTGAGATAGTAAATCTATATATTTATTTCTTTATATTCCTCAATGCATATAGATTCCACTACGATATCTATAACATTTGATTATTTTTATTCTCCCTCTAACGAGCTACTATAACTTCCTTCCAAGCTGAGATGGATATATTACATCGTGGGCACATTAATGAATATTACTTTGTGACAAAGAATAGGTTTCCAGCGATTATATTTTGTTTGAACACCTTTGTTGAATCTCATGCAGGATATATTTATTGTAGTCGCACTTAAGACCATAGTCTAATTTGTTTGTGTATAATCCATAGCTATTTATTATTATTATGTCTCACCTATGTTTTCGAAGGCTCTAGAACTTTAATAAAACCCAATTGAAGTTTTATTTAATATTTCTATTCATAACTTAAGGACACGGATGTCAGGCGCCTCATCTGACAACTACTAAGCAACGAGATTAGGTTTTGGGAAATCGTACGCAAGGAATAGGCCCCAAATGACTTTCAGTTTGTTGCTGCTTACTGAGGGGAGGATCTATTATCCTGATGTCTTGGATCAATCCCATCCTCTTCCAGAGATTGTATAGCAGGGAATGATGCTACCTTATTTACCAGACATGTAGTTTTTTGTTGTTGATCATTCAGCATTTCTCAAATGTATTACTATGGAGATTTTTTTATCTTAGGGTTTTACCTTTCAAGGTTTGATTCCTTTGGATTCTCTTTTTTAACTGTTATGTGATGCCACAAGATTTTCTATGGAGCAATGTATGAAGAATATCATTTTTGAGGGACTAGTCTCCTTTTAAATTCATTATGTAAGCTTTAATTCGTCTTTTATTACCGAGGTTTCCACTACCTAAATTATATTAGGATATTCTTTGTGACCTTCCTATTGGAATCTACAAAATTTGCAGAACTTCTATTTACTGATGCATGAAGATGGAAAAGTTGTTCACCCTCCTACTGGTTTATACCTTTCCCTTCCAACAATTTCCTATCCAAAGTCTTGTTTCTTTATTCTTCTCTAAGGGTTTTTTTTCGTTTTCATGTTATGGGTTACTTTTCCTCTCAGAACCCTTACTAGTTCAACTAACAGTTTTGGGGTTACATTATGTGAAGAGGTTTTCTCTTAGAGCTTTGGCACACATGGTTGAAACTGTATACTTGAGCTATTTTTTCTATTCAATCTTTAATTTTCCAGGTGCTAAGGTTTCTTTATACCCCTCATTTGTCTATATGTTCTACGTTTACGCTGCCGAGGAATAGTTTCATGTCACCAATTTTTAGCTCCGGATTTCACATTTGTTCCTCCATTCAGTTCCAGGGGATGAGACCCTTAGGGTTAGTTTCGACATATTATGTTTAACCTATTTGAGGTTCTGACCGAACGAATGAATATTCATTCTCATACTTCTAAGACTATTTGTAATTTAATTTGACTATTGATTTCGAGAGGTCAATAATTGTATTCTCTCAACAGCTCATATATAATAATAATAAAAATTTAAGTTTCCCTAGAACTGGTGCTATTTTTATTTATATACTGAACATTTCAAATTTTCTTCTACTGTCAAAAGTATTTTCTTTCATGGCATTCCATATGTTTTCTATATGCTTCTCAATGCATAAACTTGTAATACATTGTTTTCACTGCTTTTCATAGTTTCATAGAAAATGATTTAGACTTGTATCATTATTTATTTGGTTGGATTAAGAAATATTATAAAACCCTCTTTGCAAGAGTTATTCACACATTATTTTTCTCTCAAGTTTTATTTCCTTTTCATTATTTATTAGAAAAAAATAATGGTGCTTCTATCTATTTTTTAGACTACCCCAAGCAATTGAGTTTCATTACCGGGAAGCTTGGTAATAATCCAGCTAGAAAAAAGACCATTCCCTGTAACCAAAATGTTGACTGTAACAATTTCTTTAAAATATAGACAAGAATTAGTTCCATTTCATGGCTATTATAAAACATTTCCAGGACTATCTAATTTCTTTTTACTACGTGGAACTTTTAAGTAACAATTTTTTTTTTTCATTTTAAAAGAAAATCCTACTTCGTTTTCTTTTTCAGTTTGACTAATGCATTTATCAAGTTTTCCTATTATTGGCTAGGCTTGTAGCCCTCCTTGCACCTATTCTTTGACTTATACCCTGTAGTTCTTGCAACGAATGTTATTCCATTATACAAATACACAAAAAATATTTTCCATTCCTTTTTTCTGTTTTCAAGAAAAAATACAAGAAAGAATATTATCTAATCAATCCTTACATACAATTCATTTTCTTACAATCGTTTATCTTTACAAAAGAATATTATCTAATCAATCCTTACATACAATTCATTTTCTTACAATCGTTTATCTTTACAATTCATTTTCTTACAATCGTTTATCTCTACCAACTTTCATACTGTATTTAACATTCTTTTATTTCTACACTGAAATTTCTACTTACAACTATCTTTATTGCTTTATCCACTAACAAGAAAAGATAGGAAACTTATGTCAAAACTTTGGAAACTGTTCCAATAGAGTATTTGAATCCCATCTATAAGCTAAATTCTTCTTTAGCTACCACTGAGCTATTATTCCTTCAAAAAATTCAATAGTGTCTATTGTAGGCTACAAGCTTTCTTTATTACCTTTAGGAAAAAGCTTGCTCCTCAACAGAGTTCACCAGTCTTAGTATTTATCTCCCACTGGTCTAGGGAAGTTACTATATTTCTCTCCCATATTAATCCCTAGTAAGAGTACCAGAAGAAAAACATTTGTCTCCAACAATTCTCATATTTATGGTCTCTCAATCCCAATTCCTCCTTGTTGAATTCATAGATATTTGTCTCCAACCACTGTTCTAGTGCTCTCTTTCTCTTTTATATATATAAATTTTTTTAAGAAGAGTCTGAGCCCAAAGGAGGAAAATTATTTTTTATTTTTATTTACCTTACTTGGGGCATAAATAATTAACCGTTTCTTTTTTACTGAAGGAAATTTTAACTCTTCAAATAACTCTTGCCAAAATTTCCATTAAAATTATTACCAGGGTCATCAAAGGTTTACTTATTTTTCCTTAAAAAAATGTGTAACATCTATATTAATATTAAATATTTCAAATTAAAAATCAACATAAAATTCCTATAGTTAAATTTGTTCAAACTTATCATCAATCACAACTTTAACTAAGGATGTTCCAAGTCATATCATTCGAAGTGTTACATCTTGTCCCCACCTAAGAGGGACACTGTCCTCTATGTATTATAGTTCCTTTCTTCTTTGGAATAGTAGTGGAAAATCCTCTTTCATCTTTTCCCTTAATTCCAAGGATGCTTCCTTTGGTTAAAAATGTTTCCATTGTACCTTTATTTGAGGGATGGTAATCGTTCACATAACATATTCCTGTCTATCCAAGATTCATAGAGGTTCAAAAAGGAACTCTCCTTCTATGTCAACCCGTATCACATCCCAATTGATCACATGATTAGGATTAGCTACAGTTGTAGCTGCTACAACCACCCTCGAAAATTTTTTCGTGCTTCGATTTTGGAGCCTTCCTTATATCCACATGAGCTTATATTTTATTGTCATTAAGTATTCAGGCTATGATAAAGACTTATATTTTCATGCTTTGATTGTGACGTATTGATCCTAGTTTGATATCTATCAAACACAAGCTAAATTTTGACTTAATCTTGCAGCATTGTTGGGCTTGCCTCCAGACACTACAGAATTTTGGAATAAAGGCTAGCCTTGCCTCTTGAAACTATGCAATTCTTTTTGGGAGGCCAGCCTTGAGCATCAAAACCATGCAATTATATATGGAAACCCAACCTTGCTAATAGAAATTGTGCAAATCATCCCTTGAGATTAGGAACTGTGCAATGTACAAGTCAAGAAGTTCCAAAGTCCTAGAGAATTTTGCAATCCTTCCTGGAAGTGTGCGTGCAAGTTTCCCAAAAAAAAGAAAAAAGAAAAAAATAAAAGATCATCCATAGAAAATAGGGATTCACTAATTACTTTCTCAAAGGTGGGACACTTACTATTTTTAGAACTTTCCACCAAGTGTCCATTTGTCTTTGATTTTAGGCATGCATGTGAAAAACCCTAATCTGTCTAAATCTATATAATGGACACCCATAAAGCACATTTGTACATTCAATCTCAGAGCTCTAGCAATACCAAGGATATCAAGGAGCCTTCAGTGGAGTTTGCAGTGACTCTCTGGGAGATTTTTGCTTTTCTCTTATTTAATCGCTTTTTCTGTCACTTTTTATCGTTTCAATATGCCATGTTGTTTTTCTTGTTTATTTTCATGTTTACTAGTGTTTTCATGTATATTACCTTTTAAAATTGTTGGTTCAGTCTGTCGTTCGCCTTTCACAAGTGCCACATTAGTTTTCATGCCTTTTCCCATTAGTGGTCATTGTTGTGGCTACTCTCCATGCATGTTTGTTTCTCCTTTTGCATGTTGATATTCAACAATTGTTTTGTACTAATCTATCCATATTTAGTCATATATACACTTTAACATGTACTATCACTTAGATTTTATTTTTTTCCGCAGTCAATTCGGGTAGAGTTTCCCTTACGTTCGCCATGCATCACATTCTATAGATAGGAATTATGCAAGTTTGAGGCTCAAGCTCTCATCTTGGCCTCTCAAACTACATAATGGGTACTGCCAAGTGGACCCAATTGTGCATTACATAGTTCTAGGTCTCATTCCCTCACCCTTGGCCATTAAGGCTATGCAATGCGTAGCCACCACCTCAAACTTCCCAAGCAGAATTACACATTGTGCAGTCCCTAGCCTCAAGTTGCATCACTAGCTACTGAGACTATACAATGCACAGTTTTCTCATCTAGTCTCTCTCCCTCACCTCAAAAACTATGCAATTTTTCCTAGTCAATTTACGTGGTTGTTGCTTGATCTTCCTTTGTAAGTTGATTTGCTGAAGCTAATAAATGGATTCCATGAGTGCATGTTCCTCCCAAAGGTATTGCAGGTGTTGAGCATTTCTCTTCATCATTCACTATTGAAATGACACCCAAGGGAACTACTTTAGAGGATACCACAAAGAAAATCACAGTGGAGGCAGTTGAGAGTACTCCAGTTTACTCAGAAACTCAACTATTTGTAGAAAAGAAATCATATATCACATAGGAGAAGGTGAACGAAATTTTCCTAGCAAGAACCTTTAAAGAGGATCTAGAAGACTGACAAGTGTATGTCAATGTCCAAAAGTCAGTGTTACACAGGATTACATGCAGATATCTAGATTTTCCATGTGTAGACGTTGTTAGCTGGATACTATCCCATACGTATCCACGGACTATGATTCTCAATAATCCAAGTATACAAAGGCTTCTTCTTTTTTGAAACCAAACTATCATCTCATCTACCATTTTCCTCAATTGTAATCGCTCATGGATTCATAATTCTATGCAGAAACCAGCTACTTGAGCACCAAGGAAACTGTTAAAAGCTAGGTGAAAGATCCAAAAAAGTTTTGTGAGACAACCACCAAACACATACAAGTCAAAATAGCTCGAGGGTCTATCAACTCTTGATAGTTTTATGATGCAAAATCTACAACCAGCAAAGCACCAATACCTTTCCTAAAGGGTGGGATTTCTTACTGGACCAAGTTGTGAATGAAGGTAAATCATTCAACTGGTAATATTTTTTGGATCAATAGCTACAGATACATGTATCTAATTCCCTTACATGCTCCAAGGGTGCGCTATTGTAGCATTTTTTAGTTCTGATTAAATAGAATATTTAATCATGTTTCTTTGCTCATAAGGCAATTATACAAGGCAAATGAAGGTCTTCAAATTGATTAATTAACTTCCCATTCATCTCCATTTATTCATATATTTATTAATTTCCCCTTCATATATCCATAATCATGCATTTTCCATTAAAAATCCTTTTTCCTATGGTAAAAACCCTTTTTACCTAGGAAAAGTAAAAACACCATATAAAATCCCTTTTTACATGAAAATCCCATAAAAATACCTCTACCCTAAGTATAAATGCTTTATGAAAAGTCAAAAGATTCATAAAAAGAATTATATTTAGTGTTATTCCTCTCTTCCACTATATTCCATATTAACATTGAAATAATGTATTAAATCCTTAATATTTTCCCTTTCCCGTATTATATAGTTCCTTTATTAAATATCCCGAAAAACCTTTAGTTTAGCTAGAAACTATATATCGCATCACAAATCAGTGGAGTGGCGAACCTTTTGAAAAATGCATATACATTAGTTTTGTAATAAAACTATGTATGAAATATCACATCGGTGGGATCAATGAACCCTTTAAACAAGTATACACGACCTCATCACAATTCTAAACCAAAGTAGTAACCTTTCGCCTTTCCGATATTTGATTCCCGACTGTGATATCGAGGCTCAGACCCGACACTGCATATATCATAACCTATTCCCATATCGTGTCCACCCTTATCGCAAGTCCCGTCTGATCCATACACTCCCCTGCAATTGTGATATCCGATCGCCAATATGCAACAAGGGGCTCGGACCCGAACACATATATATTTCAGTTAATTGCCATATTGCATTCGCCTTTATCATATATACCCCCGCCTAACTCCGATAGCAATATGCAATTAGCCTCGGACCTGATATTATTTCACGCCTGATTCCATTAAATTTCAAGTCCACCCTTATGTGTTTTATAACGAATTTTTGTGTTAAATCATTTTTTATTTAAACGAAGAAATGACCCAAAGCCTCCATTCAAGCAGCTAATCACATTTTGACCATGATTAAAACATTCCCACCATATTTGATCCCTTCGTACTTTCTCTTTTGCATTGTTCATCGCTTGACAGTTTAATGGTTAATTGTTTTACCAAACACATAAAAGACTATTTTTTGCTCTGTTTGCCTCTTTTAACACAACGTAGCCTTCGATAAGCCTTTGCGGCGATTGTAGCCATCACTTAGCCTTCGATAGTCTTTAAAGCTTGGCAGAGCCATTAAAGACCCTTAGCCACCATGTTTTTCTTAATAAGTTCCGTGTTTTGCAGGGAAGACTGTTATTTCAGGCTTACAAAGAAACAAAAGCCTGCATAAAACACGTATTTCATTAAAATTGGAAAAATTTTATTACAAGGACATCACTAAATTTGAGTTTTTAGTTATTTTGAAATTGTAGATACACTATTTAATTCCAAATTTAATGAAATATGTGTTATAAGAGTTTGAAGACAATATGAAGATTTATTGTTGAAAACAACAGTAAAACTTGAAATGCACAGTCAAAAGGTCACTTAGGCAAGTCAAAAGAGATTAATAGAGTTTAAAGAAGTCAGATGAAAGAATTGAATGAATCAATCTACCAGCATGAAGGATACAAACAAAAAATCAGCTAAAGGAGCAAAATATTAGACAATAAAAGCCAAAACACCCTAAATAAAAGGGGACAACAAGAAGCGGTTCAATAGCTACCCCTATCTTCTTTCCATGAAGATATTTTCCTTTCCTTGAATAAATATTAAACAGTTTTAAGATATTTGTAGTTTTATTATTGTATAAATAACTCT
Source organism: Pinus taeda (assembly GCA_000404065.3). Classification (NCBI taxonomy): domain Eukaryota; kingdom Viridiplantae; phylum Streptophyta; class Pinopsida; order Pinales; family Pinaceae; genus Pinus; species Pinus taeda. Next base: position 50,925 of record APFE030537696.1, on the reverse strand, counting down.
CTTTTTGAGATTATTGGTTCAGAGTTGAAGATTCATAACATTACTATAAAGTTGTGACTGTTAGTTCCACTTTGAACCTGGAAGTCACCTTTGAAGGAAGCTTTCGTAGATACTTGTTGTATTCAGTTTTTTTGGGACCTTAATACAAAATAGAGGATTCTAAATCTGGTTTTACACAGTTTTGTGGTATCCTGTAAGTTTTTCCAGATTTTAATCATTATGTGTTCTCTTCATATGCTTATGACTTGCAGAGATACCTAGGTAGGAACAATTAGAGTATCAACTGATTCCTATAAGATCCTGAATTGATCATCTATTAATAGAATGGATTAATGCAACTGTATGTGCCTCTAAATCCCCTCTAATCATAAATCATCAACATCTTGTGTAAGCCTAAGTATACTACCTTGAATGTTTTGAGCGTAGTTTGGAAGGTTTTCCAACTTATTCTATTTTACGGTATGGAAACTGTGATAGTCATATTTTTCACTGTCTTCTACTCACCACTATTTTGATCTATATCACTATGTAAATTCTTATAGCAGCCCTCTAATGAATTAATTAATATATCCCAAAGGATTAATTACTTCAATCCTACATCTGCCTTCTTTCATTGGTCTTCAAAAATTAAAACCAAAAACCCCCAAAACAATTATTTTAGATGCTCTGGCATTTGTATCTTGACCAACTACTATCTCAGAGGCATAAAATTAGAATGGTGTCATTGTGAGGGAGCGAAGTAACAGAGATCTTTCTCGAGGGAACAATAAATTTTAGATCTATTTCTTTCTGGTGAACAAGGAATATGCATTTGTATTGGTTGCATTATTTTCACCTAGTGACTCCACTTTATCGGATGTCAATTCCACTCGATTACATATCCCACTCTTGTTTTGAAATTTCAGTTGCCTTTACTGTTGTGCAAGGTTCATTGATACTTGCAAATAGTATTATATGTCTTTTCCTCTCAGCCATGGTCAGAAATCTAAAATGTCTACAGAGGATGCAACTTTAAAAGTACACTTGTGAGTATAAGTTTTCCATCGGATTTCATTTTCATATTACATATATTCTTTAGATTTTCAGCTACTGGCAACTTGGTTTGTCAATAAATTCACTTTGCACTTGGCTACATTGTAAACAATATTACACTTAACAATGTAAAGTTTTTCAGTTCAGTTAGATAGAGGTGTGGGAGTGATTAGCTACTTTCAGTTTCAGGGTGCCGTAGATCTACAATTGTTTCAGCTATATTTCAAGATTGCGGTATCAATCTTGGTTTGGTTGAGTGCAGTGACTTCCAAGGGATTAACAGATTAACTCCATAGCACGTGAATTAGGCACCCTTGTGATTATTTCCACTTACATTGTTAGTTGTTTCACTTCAGCAATTTTCAAGTTTTAGATTTCAATGTGAAAGAGTATCTGAATTAGTGTAGGTATATGTTTGCATTTTACAGTGGTAGGGTGCAGTGTCCAGTAGCAATGTATTGAAATGACAACATTAATCCATGGGGATTGGTTATATTTTTACATAAGATGGAAAACTAGTGGTTGGTGGTTTTATGGTATGACTCAATGCCCAATACTAAAGGCAACTAGTCTACTAGTTCTCTGCATTCTATAGGAGAAAACAATCCCAAGATGGAGCCAGTGTTGTAGCATTTTTTTGTTCTGATTAAATAGAATATTTAATCATGTTTCTTTGCTCATAAGGAAATTATACAAGGCAAATGAAGGTCTACATATCGATTATTTAACTTCCCATTCATCTCCATTTAGTCATATATTTGTTAATTTCCCCTTCATATATCCATAATCATTCATTTTCCATCAAAAATCCCTTTTCCTATGGTAAAAACCATTTTTAACTAGGAAAACTAAAAACACCATGTAAAATCACTTTTAACATGAAAACCCCATAAAAATACCCTTACCCTAAGTATAAATGCTTTAACAAAAGTCAAAACATTCATAAAAATCATTATATTTAGTATTATTCCTCTTTTCTGCTATATTCCGTATTAACATTGATATTATGTATTAAATCTTTAATGTTTTCCCTTTCTCGTATTATACAGTTCCTTTATTAAATATCCCGAAAAATATTTAGTTTCGCTAGAAACTATATATCACATCACAAATCGACAGAGTCTCGAGCCTTTTGAAACATGCATATACATTAGTTTCATAATAAAACTATGTATGAAATATCACATCAATGGGTCAATGAACCCTTTAAACAAGTATACACAAACTCATCACAATCCCAGACCAAAGTAATAACTTTTCACCTTTGTGATATCGGATTCCCGACTACGATATCAAGGCATGAACCTGACATTGTATATATTATAAGCTATTCCCATATCATGTTTGCCCTTATTGCAAGTCCCATCCGATGCATACACTCCCTTGCCATTGCGATATCTAATCATCGATATGCGATAAGGCGCTGGGACCCAACCACATATATATTTTAGTTAATCGATATATTGCATTTTCCTTTATCATGTATACCCCTACCTAACTCCGACAACGATATGTAATTAGCCTCGGACCCTATATTATTCCATGCTCGATTCCATTAGATTTCAAGTCTGCCCTTATGTGTTTTGTAACGAATTTCTGTGTTATATCATTTTTCAATTTAAACAAAGAAATGACCCAAAGCCTCCATTCAAGCTGCTAATCACATTTTGACCATGATTAAACCATTCCTGCCATATTTAATCCCTCCGTACTCTCTCATTTTCACTGTTCGTCGCCTGATAGTTTAATGGTTAATTGTTTTACCATTTAACACATAAAAGTCTATTTTTACTCTATTTGACTATTTTAACATAGCACAACCTCCAATAAGCCTTTGTGGACATTGTAGTCATCATTTATCCTCCGATATGCACCAGACTCCTTCGATAGCCTTTGAAGCTTTGTGGAGCCATTAAAGACCCTCAGCGACCATGTTTTTCTTACTAAGGTATGTTTTTTGCAGGGAAGACTGCTATTTCAGGCTTACAAAGAAGCAAAAGCCTGCATAATAGTTTGAAGACAATATGTAGATTTACTATTGAAAACAACAGTAGAACTTGAAATGCATAGTTGAAAGGTCACTCAGCCAATTCAAAAGAGATTAATAGAGTTTAAAGGTTAGATGAAATAATTAAATGAAGCAATCTGCCAGCATGAAGGATACAAACAAAAAATCAGCTAAAGGGGAAAAATATTAGACAATAAAATCTAATGTAGCCTGAATAAAAGGGGACAACAAGAAGCAGTTCAATAGCTGCCCCTATGTTCTTTCCGTGAAGATATTTTTCTTTCCTTGAATAAATCTTAATTAGTTTTAAGATATTTTTAGTTTTATTATTGTATAAATAACTCTCTTCTTGAGATGTTATTGGTTCGAAGTTGAAGATTCATAGCATTGTTGTAAAGTTGTGACCGTTGGTTCCACTTTGAACCTGGAAGTCACCTTTGAAGGAAGCTTTGGTAGATACTTGTTTTACTCGATATTTCTGGGACCTTAGTACAAAACAGAGGATTTTGAATTTGGTTTTACACAGTTTTGCGTTATCCTGTACATTTTTCCAGTTTTCAATCATTCTGTGTTTTCTTCATATGCTTATGACTTGCAGAGATATTTAGGTAGGAACAATTAGAGTATCAATTGTTTCCTCTAAGCTCCTAAATTGACCATCTATTAATAGAATGGATTAATGCAACTATCTGTCCCTCTAAATCCCTTCTAATCATAAATCATCAACATCTTGTGTAAGCTTAAGTATACTACCTTAAACCTTTTGAACGTAGTTCGGAAGGTTTTCCAGGTTATGATTGTTCTATTTTACAGTATCGAAACTGTGATAATCATATTTTTCGTTGTCTTCTACTCACCACTATTTTAACCTATATCACTGTGTAAAGTCTTATTGCAACCCTCTATTGAAGTAATTAATATAACCGAAAGGATTAATTACTTCAATCCTACATCTGCCTTCTTTCATTAGTCTTCCAAAATTAAAACCAAAAACCCCCAAAAAAAATTCTTTTAGATGCTCTGGCATTGGTAGCTTGAATAACTACTATCTCAGAGGTACAACACGTGCAAGCTAGATTTTACATGTATGCCTATCTATTGGATGCAATCCACACACACAATGCATTTGCTAGCATTAATTTGACTTGGACACCATGGGAGCCTGCTGTGTATCTTTATTGCAAACTTCTTTCATGGTGAAACCATGGAGGAGTAATGGATAATTTAACTGACCACTTCCTCATTCCATTTTACAAGTTGATCTTTGAGGAAGACCCACCTTGCATGTCACGTAGGGAAATGGAAGTAGTGTTAGAGATAGTAGAGAGGTTTTCCAACCCAAATGACACTTTCCTTAGGTTGTTCAATAGATAGAAGTCTCTGCATATTTTATCGAGGAATACCACTCATAAGTTAGTCATTAAAAAAGATGAGTATCGTCTCTCCAAAAGGTTATTAACAAATTTGCATAGGAAGAAGAAATCACCTTGGCCAACTCTTCCTATGCAAATCAGATTGTATAAGATCAATAATTTGAAAGTCATTGATACCGAAGGAAAGGATATAGAAAAGTATTCATTTGTTACTATGGACTTTAATCCATACGATCCCAAAATTGCTGTAGAGACCATTATATCAAGATCCATTTCTAGTGGCTAAGTGGGATGTTTCACTCACCGAAGGGGGAACCATGGAAGAATTATTACAATGCCTCCAAGTCCCATGATCAGGTCATTTTTGTAGGAACTTCAAAGGTTTATCCATATAAATAAGTCACTCTACAGGAAACACTAGTGGAAGAGTGCAACCCGATGTGCGAGAAGGGAAGGAGGAAGGTTGTGCGTAGTCCAGGGAGAGAGTTAAGCCGCAAGATGAGAAAAGATCCAGTCATTATGAGAACAACAATAACAGTGGAGAAGAAGAAGAAACAGAGGATGTTGGAAGTAGAAGAAGGTAGAGGGAAGAACGAGAGAATAATATATTAGAGGAAGAAAGTTAGAAGTAGGAATAATAAGAAAGGAGAAAAGTAATAAAAAAAGAAATAACGCGAAGACACATTGTAGAAAAAGGAAAAAAATCGTAAGATAGAGGAGGAGAGGAAACAAATTCAGGAAAAGGAGTTCACTCGAGAGATATAGAAGTTAATTGAAATCGAAGAAATGGATGAGGGACTGAAGCCATAGAATCAAGATGTCAACTTGATGCCAAGTACATAAAATTTCACCATTCAATCTCCCCATCCTACAGGAGAGTAATATCTAAGCAAGGAAGAGGAAGTTGTTCCTATTGATGATTTTCCTATTATGGAAATGTACAATCAGAATTATGGAAAGCTTTATAAAAATATTGTATTGTACAATCAAAGAAGAAACATTTTCTAGACAACCTTGCATCTCTTGCACTCATCAGAGAAAGGGTGATTGTGGGAGACACCAGAAGAAATCTAGGTGCCATTTCTAAAACCAACTTGGCCTTCATATGTAATTCATAGTCAAATATGGACTATTTCACAATTGTACTAGTTCATAATTGGAAAATAACTTGCAGTCTCCTAGGTAAGAGGTTGAACAACTCTAAGGCAAGTGACAAAATGCAACTCTATTAATTAAGGTTGTCATTCATGTCAATATGGCATTATTGGGATGGAAAATATTCTTGTGATGCATAATATGATGATGTCCTTGTTCATGATGACAACTCCCTCTTGTTTGATAAGGATTCCACTAATGAATATCTCAAGCTATTAATGTTTCCATTATGATGTCAAGCCACTAATAAGATCTCTTATCCTAGATGCTTGAGCTAACCATGAAGAAACCATAACCTCATGTACCCTTGATCTTAATGAAGAGGCACTTGCCCTAATGTCCATGAAAAGCCATAGAGAATTGATGATGAAGCCTTAAATGAATATGCCCATGATACCTTTAAATAACCCTTAAGTCTAATCATCATGATGACCTAATTCTATAAAGAAGGAGCCCTAAACATTGGATGCCGAAAACTAAAATTCTAATAGTGGCCATAAAAATAATAATAATGATAGTCTCACAAAATTAGTTTTATTGGTGGCAAAATTAACCTATTTAAGGATTGTATTGACATAGGAGTGTAGACAATTTTTCCTTTTTCTAAAGAGCTATTACACACCCCTAAATTCATTACCGTTGAAGAGAAATCAATTTTTGAAATCGGCATATGTCAAAAATTGTCAAACTATCCAAGACGACTTGAGTAGGCTCATAACCCTTGGCAAGGATATGTGTCCCTTTACAATATGGAAAACCCACTATAAATATAAACCTAAATTCATACATTCAAGCTCATATTTCTCAGTGGAGACAAGAAAAGAGGTAGAGAAGGAGTTGCAACCTACAAAAGAAAGGAAGACAAGTTTGTGGAATTAATCTTGGGTTAAATAGTCTCCCACAGGTTCGAGCTAGGAGCAAAGAAGTTGTCGTAGTTGTCATGGTCAAAGTTTCCATAGTTTCTATCATTGAAGCTTTCATACTTTCCATGGTCGAAACTGATGTAGTTGTCATGGTCAAAGCTGTCGTACTTTCCGTGGTCGTAGCTATCATAGTTTTCATGGTTGAAGCTACGCTAGTCGGAGTTGCCACACTTTCCATGTTCGAAGTTGTCACAACTTCCATAGTTGAAGTTGTCATATTTTTCGTGGTTGAAGTTGTCATAGTTTCCATAGTTGAAGTTATCATAGTTCTCGTGGTCGAAGTTGTCGCATCTATCTTAGTTTCCATGGTTGAAGCTATCGTGGTTGATGTTGCCATAGTTTCTGTGGTTGAAGTTGTTGTGGTCGAATTTGTCATAGTTTTTGTGTTCGGAGTGTTGATTTCTTGGGATTGGAAAAATAGAGGTTGTTGAAGTGCTCCCTTGAGAACATAATAGGGAAGAGTTGGAGAATTTTTTGAAGAAGCATATTGAACATTTTTGGAGATCATTGAAGACCATGATGCATTGAATAAATCATGAGGTAACCTTGGAAATTTGTTTGGGTTACATGAAGAGAAGTGGTGGTACCTTATAACAAGACAAGGTTGTCATTGATGACATGACGTGGAGACTAAGGGAAGCCATAGCTAAAGATTGACAAGGCTTGTTGAAGAAGACATTAGGAGTCATGAAGTATAAGCAAATACATCTTGATGAAGTAAAGCAAGGGTTGGAGCCCAAGAGGTTGGAGCCTCGAAAAGACAAGGTTGGTGTCTTGGAGGATAGGGTTGGAGCCCTAGTGGATCAGAGTCTTCAAGAAACTTGGTTGGAGCCTGAACCAAATATAAGGTTGGTGCCTCACAATTGACAATGTTGGAGCCTTGGAAGTCCAAGTCGGTGCTTGAAAAATATAGGTTGGAGCCTAGGATATTGAAGATTGGTGTCTTAATATAGGGTTGGAGACCTACATATATTGTACTTAATTTATTTTAAATAAGAAATTAACAAAAACATTTTCTATTATTGTTCATTTTGTCTTCTAAATATAAGTGATCTAACTGGTAAAAGTAACAACTAAAAACAAATATTGATTCATCCCCCCCAGTATTTCCAACACTCTAGAGGTTTATCTAGAAGAATTAAAGGTAATGATACTCATGAAAGTACCGATATTGGGAGAGACCATGTAGAGTCTTTTTGAGGAGCTTGTTACCATGTGTAAGGTAGTTATCCACTTGCAGAGGTTGTAGCAGAAGCGTAAATATTATGTCAAAACTCTCAAGGTTGTACAATCAACTATTGTTGTTGTGCATGAATGGTCAATTGAATACAAAGGGGCATCACTTGAATTGGGAAGGAAGAGAAGGAAAGAGCATATTTAGAGAAGGAAAAGGTGTAGATGCTCATTTAGAATAACAAACAACTTGCCTCATTCATTGCCAACACTCAGGCATCATATGCCTTTTTGTATAACCTCGACTTCTTAGCGAAAGCACACAGGATCCCATAAGTCAACTCACTCACGGAGATCAAGTGCAGGAATAAAGTCAGGTAGGAGATTGAAGAAGACTTGCAACATTTGTGACAAGTAGCTGTCAAGGAAGATATTGAAGTAAATAGACAGAATATGCACAAGTACATCGGTGACCTTGTTCAAATCAACATGATGTTGCTCATACTCGTAAAGGAAACACAAATTGGTTCCAAGTTAGTCTACTCGGATTCCATGGAGGCTAGAGTCTGCTTCTAGCCTAACACCATCACACAGTTTGGTGATTTCATCATGTTGTACAAATATTGGCACCAATACATAATCAGGAAACATCAATTGGAGCTTACTGAGATGGAGTTTCCCCAAACTCAAACTTAATTGCTTTATCTTATTAGGTTGTCTATCTGGTTCTACCTAATTTCGTCTTATATGGGTATGAGTGCATTATAATATTCTATTGTAATTGATTTGTAAGTGGAATTCCAAATCTCAATATTAGAATGTTATGAGTCATGATGTAGTGAATGTAATGAGTCATTTTGTAAATAAGTTGAAGAGTCATGAGGGATGTCCAAGATTGACAAGGAGAAGTGAATAGTCACCAATTTTTTTTATAAATAGACCCTCATAATTCATGTAAAGGACCTTTGGGAACTAAGCTTTTAGCTAGGCTTAGGCTAAGAATTAGGAGCTTGAGATTTTGTGAGAGCCTTGGTGATGAAGCCCAGGCCGCTCCCAGGCCACTTCTACCAGGATCCTCTGATCACTATGCATATAAAACATGTCATTCAAAGCGCTGTAATCTTGTGATTCATAATACCCATACTTGTCCTCTAATGAACTCTTAAAAGAACCTTGTCATGCGCATACCATAGGTTTACCATAGATCGCCCTTTAATATATATATTTTCCCACACTATAAATATGTATATGCTAATCATACAACGTTACTCTTCCCTGCGCAACCGTGGCTCTATATATGTTACAGTCGTGGTTAATAAGTCACACCAACAGTTTTATAAAACATTTTTATGCCATTAAAGCTTCCACCTCAAGCAACCATACAATAAGTATGTAACCAACGAGTCTTCAAAGGAATTCTAAACATATGTTACGCAGTCTATACATATATTCACTTACGCAGCCGTAATACATCGCCAATTACGCTTGCTGCTAGTCGGTCCAATTTGTAAGTTCTTCACCTGTTACGCAAGCTATCCGCAGGCAGTTCTCGCAGCCCTTCAGGATCAATTGCCACATATATTCGCACCTCCACTTCCGATCCTCAGTCCCTGGCGCTATGATTCGACTGTCACTCAAATCTTTGCTATAGATACGATCCTAACCGGAATGGTTAAGGCTGCGTTCAACACCCAGCGCTGCTTCTAGAATTCTTAAAAGAACTCTTCAATTTGTTCCCACACAACATAGTAAAGAGATATGTATTCTCTTATATATATGCTCACGGAATCACCTGCGCTAATTATAGATTGGATTTATTCACGACAAAGGCTTTGATTCAACGCTGATGAATATAGATATATACACCCCTCAATACAGTGCGCCGGTGAATATGCAACTTTGACATACAACTCGAATAGCCACTACTTGTAATTAGAGCGCATGCACAACACACATCCTCGCAATTAAACATACATACACAGCATTTAGAATTCTCTGTCTGCCCACAGAGTTAAATATATATCAAAGGAAATTCAATGATGCTATATCTCAGAATTCATGAAGGCAACCATGTTCATACACGACTGAATTCCACATATCATATTTACATAAACAATCATACACACAGAACTTTACATTCATGGCTATATATACAATCCATGGCCCTTTTACAACTGCCCAAAGGCTCCCAAGGAGAACTTCTCACACTCACTCCCTCACTCTCACACTTTTTTTCATGCCTTTGAGGTTTCATAATTTATTAAACTTAGCATGATCTAAAATCCTAAAATTACTCAACAAACCCTTCAATCTCTCAACATCCCTAAAATCTAGATCTATCCCTAAAGTTTTGCAACTAAATCTAATTTAAATAGATTTTAGGTGTGGACTCAACTAAGTCCTGTACATAGCATTTCTACTTCCTATAATTTCTATCTAACTCTATTTTCTCTCATATTCCTTAAAATAATATTTACAAAATCCTCACTTTCTCCTATTTTACTAAAAATAACAAATTAATTAATAAAATATTAAAAATTGTCACACCCCCTTTAATCACATATTTACAATGAAAAAAATGGTCTTGATGCTCCTGCATCACTTGGATGTCTGTTAGCATAGAGGGAGTACATTTCTTTGGAGGAACAAGTGTTGACTTCATGTTCGACTATTGGGGCTAGTGCTCTATCAATGGTAAATGAAAGATTGGAACTTTCACTTAATAAAATCTTAGTGCCGATACTTTTTCATGCATATGTTGTGAATTCAATAGGACTATTCTTGTTATGTTTGCAATGTATATTATTTAACCTACACTTATGCTTATGAAATATTTCATTTGAAGTGGTACAAATCTTGTTGAATGCATGTTATTATATTCTTCCATCACTATTAACTTGTGAACTATTTCATAGATTAGCTTGTGATGTCTTTATGCTCGTGTGTTCATTTCAAGTTGCATACTATTATAGGCTTCTAATGGACTCTCTCATTTCCCCTTCATGTGTTAAAACATTAACACATTACACTTCAATTTATGCAGAGTCACACACTTATTCCCAACAAAGTCACCATACACCACTCTATGCATTATTGTAGCCAAGGAACATCATTCAAACTCACTACATATGCAACTGGGATGTATTTTGGATGGGACTCCTACACCAAACATTGTGAGGTATAATTGGGACTTTATATTTGGGAGATCATTAATGTTGGTGGGTCCAACACCATCAAAATTTATGGCACTAGAAGGAGGTCCAGATGAGAAAATGAGACCATGAAGTCTATCTGAAATTTCCACATCTTTAATGTCTTCTTATGAAATCTTAACCCCAACATATTTTTCTAGAACTGCAAAATCTGAATGCGCCTACAGGGACAATCAATGACTTGTCACATCTAAAATTTTATGGCGTGGGTGAAACAACCATTCTCGAGCACACTGCTAACTTTATTGAATTCTACACTAAACACAAGATTCACTGTGAGGATGATGCTTTCATGTTGTTAATTGTCACATTCGAAGCACACGTCAAATAATGGTGTTACAAATTTCCATCCACTTCCATTCACTCTTTTGAACATCATGTCAAGGATATTTACCATGCCTTTGGCATGTATAACTATAAATCTATTTTCAAGAAAATCATGTGATTTCAAAAAGCTCCTAGTGAATCTCTTGATGATTTTCACAGTCATATAATTCATTTTTTGTTTTGAAATTTCTAAAGATGATATTGATTGGAATTTGATGAAAGATAAAATTGAATTTCTTTTCCATATTTTAATGAATCCAAAATAATATGATTCTTTAAAAATCCTCCCAACATACCTCAGTTATAGATCTTCTAAATTTGTGACGAATGAAATTGTTTTTCAAAGTGACTCTTCATCCTCCCATCATATAACAACTCCATTTCTGCAGGTTGAGGTATGAGAACTTGAGATTTCATCCATTGATTTATCACCATATTCTCTAACCCCACATACTCAAAATTTCAGTGCAGGTTTGGGCTATGAATCTAATCTTTGTGATGATGTTTTATCTGTTCATCCTTCATCCGTTGATTCATTTGGTCCTCCTGATTGGGAGTTGTTTGGTTCACCTATTTCAACTATTTTTGTTGGTGTTCATGAGGATAAATTTAAGGATGGAATTAGTGTTGAGTAGAAAACGTGAGATATGATTTATGATGACTATGTCTGGGTGTCTATATCTAAACAAAAATCTACGATAAAATTTTGTTTTCTCCTTCAACGCCTCTCCCTTATTATCCTGACATATTTCATGATTCTGTCATTCTTATCGAATATTTCAAAGAATAAGTTTCTGATGATTTTATTTTTTATCACATTCATCTCATGGGATTTTAGTGTTACATTCGAATGTGAAGAGGAAAGACCTTTTCTTCTTGATCTCTCCAATCCATCATCTGATCATTGTGAAAAATTAGAGGGTGAAGTTTCTTGTTTTCAATCTTCCCCACTTAATGATTAATCAAATCAAGATGACACCTTTGTTTTTTATCTTGAACTTTCTGATCATGGTTGTCATGATATCTTCATTCATTCATATTTTCATGACTCTAATCTTTCAATGGTTTACCTTTCTAAGGCACCAGTTTTTGATGATCTATCTTCCGATGTTTTGGAACTTCCACAAGATGTCGAGGCACTTTAGCCTAAGCTAATGGTTATGTCAAGTTTTCGCAGTCTTGAGGTCAATTCCAATTGTGATCATAACAATGATTTATCTTTCAAGGCTCCTCATGAATCCTCACTAATTGAAAATCAGCCTATCTCTCAAAATTTTCATCCTCCAGCTGTTTTGCATGATCCCATCGCTCAATCATTGGAGGAGTCATACCTATCAAACTCTATTTTGAAACAAAAAATTTTTGTCTTCTTTGTGTTCACCCAATTTAGAATTTCAAAAGATTATGTTTGTGTGTCATATTTTCATAGTGTGTTCAAACACAATAATTCTTCCTCAAAGTGTATTCCTTGCGCTTTTATTTTGTGTTTCTTTATGTGTATTTTCAAATTTCAAATGTTCTGATATGAATCACTTTATCCTTCTTGTTTTTTATTTTTGGATATATTTCTTGATGTACATTCCCTCACCTATATAAGCTAGTCGATGTGTTAATGGTCATACTGGAAATTTAATTTTACATAGGTATTGCCTATTCTTGGTTAGTGTAGGAGTAGGGGTAGTTTATTATTTTCTTTGGTTGATTTTTTTTTTTGTTTTATTTACTATCTACCCTGCTATTTTTCTTCTTTTGAGTTGTAGAATAGCTTCTGCATGAGGCCATGTTTGGTTTTGAGGCAAGAATGGTGACGTTTAAGAGGAAGTTGTGTTACTACCAATGCTTTCTTATCCAGTTATTCACTCTCTTTGCTTGAATCTTTCATTCTTTTAGTCAATGATACCCTAAAGGAAAATATGTTCTTTCTCGGAGAAAATATATAATGAAATCACGATGCTTTAAATCTATAAATAGTAGCACCTACTCTAATCGGTCTTTTATAATTTTTGTTTCCTTGTCCACTGAGTCGAGTAGAGTAAGGAGGGGAGGAAACTTTAACAAGTATCTCAGAGGTATATAAATATCCTTGTCTAAAGGAACAATCTCTTTTACTCTCAATAAGTCAAGATCTCTCTTTCACCTCATGAAATTAATAAGTTCCTATGAATAGTTCACTGAAAAAATGAAAAAAAAAAAGAAAATTAAATAAAATGTGAAAGAAAAGAAAGGATTCTTGCACAAAGAGATGAAGAAAGAAACTCCATTGGGGCACTATCCAGACTCACTGGTAGTAGAGAAACACTGAAATGAAAACTAGGACTCTAACAATTATTTTCACTTGTGTATATTTAGAGTGCTCATCTGAAAAAAAAAAAAATAAAAAAAAAAAAAAATGAATTGCCTTGGTTAAGTGTGCTACTGATGATGAAAATGGTAGGGAATATATCTTGAATGAAAGCTAAGTGAAGAAGCTACAACGGTAAACAAACTGAATAATACTTCCTCAAGAGTTAGACCTAATTTTCATGAGCTAAGATCCATATAGAGAGCTGAGGTTCTAGTAGTGTGTCGCCAAGTGTTATAACTTCTTTAACCAACCTCCAAAATTTTTCCCATACTTTGATTTTGGAGCCTTCCTTCTATCCATGCGAGCTTATCATTTACTTTTTTCAAGTATTCCTGTTATGATAAAGACTTATGTTACCATGCTTTTCTTGTGATATACTGATCTCAGTTTGATATCCACTAAACACAAGCTAACTCTTGACTTAACCTTGTAGCATTGCTAGGCTTGCCTCTAGAAATTGCACAATCTTGGAAGGAATACCAACGTTTCCTCTAGAAAATACGAAATTCTTTTTTGTAAACCAACCTTGAGCACAAAAACTGCACAATTCTAGATGCCATCCTAGCCATGGTGCTGGAAATTGCATAAAGCATCCCTTAAGCTTAGAAACTATGCAATTCACTGTGTTAAGAAGTTGCCCAATCCTTGGGAAATGCGTAATCTTTCTTGGCAATGTACAATAAAATTGCTCAAAAGAAGTTAAAATTAAAAAGAAAAAAAAGAAAAAATCATCCCTAGAAAATAGCGACTCACTAATTAATTTACCGAAGGTGGCACACTTACTATTTTTGGATTCATCTACCAAGCATCACTTTTTCCTTGATTTTACGCATGTGTGTCAAAAACTATAATTGGTATAGGTACATACAATGGATTAACCTAGATATCATTTGTATATTCAATCTCAAAGCTCTATCATTCCCAAGGATATCAAGGAGCCTTCGATGGAGTTTGTAGCGCTTTTTCGGGTGAGTTTTTCTTTCTTCATCTTTTCTCACTTTTTCTATTGTTTTTTGTCATTTGGATTCTATGAGTGCTATTTTTCTTGTTTCTTTTCATGTTTGGTGGTGTTTTAATGTATATAAGCTTGTACAAGTGTTGGTTTCATTTGTTGTTCACCTTTCACAAGTGTCATAATAGTTTTCTTGTTTTCTCCCATTAGTGGTCATTGTTGTGACTCCTCTCCATGCATGTTGATATTCCTCACTTTTTTTTCACTGATATATCCATACTTAGTTAGATATTCACTTTAACATGCACTATCACTCAAATATGCTTGTTTCCCACACTTAATTCAGGTAGATCTACCCTTCCATTGGCCATGCATCAACTTGTCTAGCTGGACATTGCACAAGTATGAGACTCAAACTCTCAGCTTGGACTTTCAGACTACATAATGCATAGTACTAGGCTGACCCAAATATGAATTTTTCATTTCCAAGGCTCAATCCATCACCCTTGGCAACTGAGATTGTGCAATGCACAATCTATACCATAGTCGGTCGAGGAAGAACTACGCATTGCACAGTCTCTAGCCTTAAGCAGCATCTCCGACTATTGAGACTGCATAATTTATAGTTCCCTTATCCAGTCTCTCTCCCTCACCTCAGAAATTGCACAATTTTTATGAGTCAGTCATGTGGTTGTTTCTTAATCATGCTTTGTCAGTTGATTTACTAAAGCTAATTTATTGCCACTGTGAATGCATGTTCCAACCATAGGTATTGAATGTGTTGAGAACTTCTCTTCATTAGTCATTATTATCATGGCACCTCAGAGAAATGCTTTAGAGGATACCACAACGTGTAGAACTAGAGAGGTAGTTGAGAGTACACCATTTTACTTTCCATTTTACTCAAATACTCAATTGTTTCTAAATATTTGAATCAGATATCACATGGTAGAAGGTGAATGAAATTTTCTTAGCAAGAACCTTCAAACTAGATCTGGAAGACTGACAAGTGTATGAAAATTTCCAAGGGTCAATGTCACACAATATTTCATGCAGATATTCATCTTTTCCATGCACAAACATTGTCAATTGGATACTATCCCATACAGATCCGAAGACTATGACACTCAACAGTGCCAAGGGATAGAGGTTTGCTCCATTTTTGGGAACTAACTATTATATCATGTACCATTTTCCTGAGCCTGAATCACTCATGGATTCATACTTCTATGTGAAAACTAACTACTTAAGCACCAACAAGATTGTTAAAGGCTAGGTGAAAGAGCCAACAATGTTTTTATAGACACGCACCAACACATAAAATATTGGGTTGTGTTATATTCTTTGGGCACCCCAAGAAAAAAATATTTTGGACCCTATATTAGGTTGCCTGGACCTACCTATGGCTTTGTGCATGGTTTTCGCACATGGTTTTGGACGCAATGGTTTTTGGTCCATGGTTTTGGACGCAATGGTTTTTGGTCCATGGTATTGGATGCTTCGACATGTATAAATATGTATTGTAACATTGAAAGGAACATAATGAAAAATCAAGATGGTAGTCCTGGTTTTGGGATCTAGGGGAAAATATTTGTGTATATGTGTTATGCTCTCACATGGTTTATTTTCTATGTTTTAGAATTTGTATGCAGGTAATTTTTGTATGTGGTTAAAACCTACATTTGGTATCAAAATTATTTTAGCTTCAAGGGGATGCCTTTATCGTTGATGGGTTTTGCTCAGGCCTGTGGTAGACCCTGTTTAGTGGGAGATATGTGGGATCGATTTTGATGGTGAAAGAAGATGGCGAGTAGTGTAAAGATAGAGATCAAGAAATTTAATGGTCAGAGTTTTGAGTTGTGGAAACTCAAGATGGAGGATCTGTTGGTGGATGAAGATCAGTGGATAAAGATCAGTGGATCGTGCTACATCTGGGTACTAAACCAACGGGAGTGTCTGATGAAGAATGGAAGAAGTTGGATCAGAAGGCAAAGAGCACAATACGATTGTGTGTCTCAGATTCAATATTGTTGAATGTATCAGGGGAAGCTACAGCTAAGACTTTGTGGGAGAAGTTAGGGACTTTGCACCAATCTAAGTCTTTGGAAAATAAAATGTTCCCATGGAAAAAGTTGTATATAACCTGAGGATGAAATATGGAGACTCAGTGACAGAGCATTTGGACACATTTAATATTGTGGTAAGTTAGTTATTATCTGTTGATATTAAAATTTCCAGTGAAGATAAGTGCATCAATTTGTTGTGTTCTCTACCAGATTCATGGGATAGCTTAGTTATTGCAATAGGTAGCAATGCAACTACCTTGCAGTTTGATTAAATAGTCTCATCCTTGCTAACAGAAGAGATGGGATAGAAAAATATGGAGAGCCAAAATGGTGATGCGTTGTCTGTACGAGGACGGTCTCGAAACAGAAACAAAAATAAGTCATTGAGTGGGAGATCTAAATCTAGAGTGAGATCTAAATCTTGAGGAAAACCTCTAGAGATGGTTTGCTAGAAATGTGGAAAGGAAGGGCACTACAGAAGGGACTGTAAATATAAAGCTCCTGACAAAGGAAAGGGATGTGATGATGCTCCTTCTGAAAAATCAAAAACCACCTCCGATGAAGGTGGGGATGTGTACGTGGCTTCTTCAAGTACACATGTAGACCACGAGGCATGGTTGATTGACTGAGGTGCATCCTTTCACTTCACTCCCCATGGAGAGTGGTTCTATGAGTATGAGAAATACAATGGTGGTGATGTCTTCTTAATGGATGATAGGAAGGCTAGAATCGTTGGTCACGGAAAACTAAAGTTGAAGTTGCTAGGTGGAAGGGTTAGAAAACTTCTGGGTGTTCTACATATTCTTGTATTGGCTAGAAATATGATTTTTGTAAGCAAGTTGGATGATGCTGGTGTAAAAACATTGTTGAAGGATACTTGCAAGATGGTTCGGGGAGTAATGGTATTGATGCGAGGAGTTTGGATTGGAACTCTGTACAAGCTGCAAGGTAGCACTATTGTTGATGGGTGCAATAGCTCTATGGTTCCTAAAAGTGGAGTAGAAAATCTAGTGGTCTCTGGAGAGAAGACCATGATGTGGCATCAAAGGCTTGGACATATTGGAGAGAAGGGCCTTTAAATACTTCATGGTAAAAGTATGGTAGAAGGTTTGAGTAATATCTCTCTGGATTTTGATTTCTATGAAGATTGTGTATATGGGAAGAAGAATCAAGTGAGCTCCCTTCTGGTGGTAAGAGCGCAAAACAGATTAGAGCTTGTGCATAGTGATGTGTTTGGACCTATGAAGGTTTCGTCACTGGGTAAGTATGTGTACTATGTATCATTTATAGATGACTTCTCAAGGAATACATGGATATATTTCCTTAAGAAGAAATCTAAAGTCTTTTACAGGTTTAAAGAATTTAAAGTTGTAATGGAAAACCACAGAGAGGTTAAGATAAAGGTGTTGAGGTCAGATAACGATGGATAGTTTTGCAACAAGGAATTTGAATAATTCTGTAAAAGTGTGGTATAGCACAATAGAAGACTACTCCATACACACCTGAGAAAAATGGAGTTTTAGAAAGAATGAACAAGATATTGATGGAAAGGACAAGAAGCATGCTCAGTGGTGTCGGGTTAGGACAATAATTCTGGGCAGAGATAGTGGAGACAACATGTTACCTGGTCAATAGATCACCTTCATCAGTGTTGGAGGATAAGACTCCACAAGAGGTATGGACTAGTAAGAAACCCTCTCTTTCACATCTAGGATGTGATGCATATGTACATGTTCCAAAGGAGAAAAGAACCAAGTGGGATAGTAAATTTGAAAAGTGCATCTTTATTGGGTATAAGGATGGTTTAAATGGTTATAAGCTTTGGAACCCAGTAACAAGGAAGGTTATCTACAACCGAGATGTGGTGTTCAGAGAGGTGAAATATGTTATTAAACATCAAGTACAACCAAAGGAACCTAAGAAGATAAAGTTTGAGCTTAAGGAGGAAGAATCAGACTCTATAGTAGAGGAGGAATTAGAAGATGAAGAACCACAAACTAAAGGTGTGAGAAGATCAGTTCGAGAAAGAAGGTAGCCAGAAAGGTATAGTGCATTTGCTTTCTGTTAAAATTTTTCTTTATCTATTACTAATGATAATCCCAAAACTATGAAGGAAGTAGTAGATTCAGAGGATGGAAAACTCTGGAAAGAGGCCATGGTTGTTGAAATGGCATCTTTGCACAAAAATGAAGCTTGGGATATGGTGGAGTTGTCGGCTAGAAGGAAACCCATTGGTAGAAAATGGGTGTTCAAGAAGAAGATAAATGCAAAAGGAAAGGTGGAGAAATACAAAGCTCAGTTGGTAGCAAAAGGTTATTCCTAGGTTTTTGGAATTGATTTTGGTGATATTTTTTCTCTTGTTGCCAAGGTAGCTTCTATTAGATTACTTTTATCTGTTGCTCCTACTTTTGATTTTGAGGTAGAACAGATGGATGTGAAGAAAACATTTCTTGATGGGGATCTAGAAGAGGAGATCTACATGAAGCAACTTGACAACTTTGTGGTGAAGGGTAAGAATTAACTGGCATGAATGTTAAAGAATTCTCTATATTGGCTAAAATAGTCACCAAGGATGTGGTATCAGAAATTTGATACATTTATACAGGGACTTGGCTTCACCAGAGGTAAAGCAGATCACTATGTGTATTTTAAATTAATTGGTGACTGTGTTCATTATCTGGTCTTGTATGTGGGTGATATGTTGCTGGTTGGAAATGACAAAGAAATTATCCAAGATTTGAAGACCAATTGTCCTCTAAATTCAACATGAAATACCATGGTGTTGTAAACTATATTTTGGGCATTGAAATTAAAAGAGATTGGGCAAAGAGGAAGCTCTAGTAAAACTAGAGGAAGTATGTTGAGACAATATTGCGGAGGTTTAATATGCAGGATAGTAAACTGGTGAAGGTTCCTATTCTTGTAGGTGTAATGTTATTTGTTGAACAGTGTCCCAAGGCACAAGAAGAGGAAGAGGACATGTCTCGTGTTCCATATGCAAGTGCAGTCAGTACCCTGATGTATGCGATGGTCTGTACTAGACTAGACATTGCACATGCAGTGGAAGTAATGATCAGGTTTATGTCAAAACCAGCAAAGAAGCACTGGACAATAGTGAAGCGAGATTTTAGTTATTTGCATGGCACTAGTGATTATGGCTTGTGCTACCAAGGAAAACTAGGATTGGACAGAGTGTTAGATATTCATGGCTTTGTTGATGTAGACTGGGCTGGAGATCTAGATCAGAGAAGATCTATAAGTTGATATGTGTTTAACCTATTTGGAGTTGTAGTCAGTTGGATGAGTAAGAAAAAACATGTAGTGACACTATCAAATACAAAGGCTGAATACATGGCAGCCACTCATACAAGCAAAAAAGCTACTTAGTTGCAGAGATTCTGTTCAAGTATGGGGTTGGTACATGGAGCTATAAGGATAGACTATGATAGCTAAAGTACAATTTTCTTGGCAAAGAACCCTACTTATCATTCAAAGACAAAGCACATTGATTTTCAGTATCACTTTGTGAAGGATATGATAGAAGACAAAAAGATGTTGTTGGTAAAGGTGGACACTTTGAAGAATACTACAAATGCATTGACAAAATTTGTGAACTCTGAGAAGTAATCTTGGTGTAGAGAAATAATGGCCATTGTAGGGATGGATAAATGACTAAGCTCTCCTGTGGCCCCTTGTGGAAAGTGTTAGTGTTTGAAATTTCACCTCAAGCTGAGAAAGGCAAATCTCAAAGCAACATCAAACCATTCAACCTCGTAGCTAGCCCTACGGGGCAGGAGAAGGCTCTCTCCGGTCTCTCTCGGAAAATCTTCAATTAGGGAGATGACCAACAAAGTATCACTGATATTAGGCTAGTAAACTAATAAAAGAGGTTGATTTTGGGGTTTTTGGGTTTTTGGCGGCAAATTGAGGAGAGGGCAATTTTGGCTTCGGGGATGGGACACAGTTTTTGCAGGGGAGTCTTTGGGGCGAGGTAGGAGACCGTGTTGATGTCTTTGACTGAAGTGAATGGTTAGGAATGATAGAGAGAAGGCTAAAGAGAGCAAACAATGAATTTGAATTCTCTTTAGACAGTAGAAAACATTAAAATTAAACAAATTTAAAAGAAGAGCATGGCAAGCATGAATTCTTACTTTATCACTTCATTTGTTTAATATGCAGAAGTATATAAGGAAAATGAAACACATAACAAAGATTACAATGACTGAAGAAACACATCATCAACACATGAGTCCACAAGAATCCCAAAGATGACTGCAAAACCCTGGTCTTCCTTGCCAAAAATTGCTAAGATATAAGAGATAATACAATGAGCTACTGCTCTCTCAAGAGTCCAACCTTCCAACCTCTGAGAATGATTGAGAAAATACATAATATAGGCATGTCAACCTCTTCCCTTGCCTCTAGGGGTCAATCTCATCCTTCTAGGAGCATTTTGAACAACTTCTAAACTAAGCACTACAAAATAGGCAGTCAAAACAACTTGCCTCTATAAACTTGGAAATCAGTTCACACATTCAATTTTTACCCTTTACATGAATGAATCTTCTAGAAGTGTTAAACAAGAGTAAAAGTGTCTTATAGTTTCCATAATTACATCAAATATAATCATCTTTCACCCCAAAAAGTCAAACTGGAGCCAAACTGCGTTTTCTGGGCTGAACTGGTCAAATCTGGCAACATTTCCTCAACGGGTCGCACACCTTTTCTCAACGGGTTGCACACCTTTGCAGCTATTTTTGGATGCCTTTCTGGTGTCAGAATTGAGTAAACGTGGGCTTTTTGGAAATTTCTGTGAGTCTAATTTCCAACCCAACTGGAATTTTGGAATTTGGAGGTCATTTGCCCTGTCAAAACTTAATTCTCCCAAGACTGGTTTTTGCAACTCAAAAAAGGGGCAGAAAGTCAAATTTTTCATGTATTTTGACCTTTTGGAGGTCCAAAACTTGATGAAATTTCTTACTAATGGATGAGCAAGTGTAACTTTTCATGCCAAATCCAAAAATCCTGATTTTTTGCCAAACGGAGCTACGATGACAAAGGGTCTCACTGGGGGTGAGACCCGTTGAGAAGCCAAAACCTGTAAATTGCACAAAAAATTCACAAATGACAAAATTTTCTCCAAATTTCTTGAAATTTGGGCTGGGAGTCCTCAATCAAGTACCATTCTCAGTCAAAGAGGCTTTGGCCAAAATTTGGGTTGGATCAGGCGTTTTCCTTCGTTTTTGTGCTTTGGCCAACCGTCCTTGGAGCACCTTCGTTCTCGCCGGTATTTTTGACATTTCTTTAAAACCATGGCACCTGTGCAAAAAGTGCAAGAGATTTTTCTTCCTTGGCATGTTGTGGACAAAAACCTCTCTCAGTTTTGAAAAACTCATCTTTGATTGCTCAGGAACATCATTTGAGTGCGACTTGTCCCGATGTGTGAAACAAGGGTTTTGTCGAAATGGAGCGAAATGAAGGGGATAGGGGGCTTCTAAATTCTTGGGGAAATTTTTGGGAGTGGGGAGGGATGTTGGGGAGCAGGGGAAAGTGGAATCTCAAAGATTGATCGAGGGGAAGGGGTCCAAAAGGGAAAAACACAGGCCCAACCTAGAAAATTGCCAGGTTGTAGCTAGAAACTAGGGTTTGTG
>APFE030537691.1:0-14103 GCA_000404065.3 Pinus taeda | reverse complement strand
AGGACACCGCTCACAAACAGATCACAGATCAATACACCAGTATTTTGACGTGGTTAAAACCCTCAGAGAGGGAAACAGTCCACGGCCTGCGCCAACGTGGCTACTACAGGCAATTTATTTATTAAAGAATGAAAATTTACATAAGCTTCTCTCATGCACGGTTAACCTACAAATGACCCTCCATGCGCTTTAAATAGAATTCATGGACCAATGGGTGTCAAGCCACGGATCAAGTGTCGGTAATACCGAGGAGAGAATGAACCGTCGGATCACTACATATCGTGACCGTCGGATTGTAAGTTACAAAATGTACAATGGTAAAGAAACACACTTTACCTAACTCTATACCTAACTCTATACTAGACCAAGTTGAACTTAACTATTTCCTATGTGTTAGAATATCCTAACAAATGACAAGGAGAATGTAGTGCCACATAAGAATTTCAATGCAGTTGAAAGAGGATAGGGATTTCAGTATGAGGAGCAGAACAAGGGTGATGGAAAGAAGTATTTATAGTGTTGGACTTGTAGCTAGGATCATCACAAGAGATATTTTCCACAAAATTAGGGTGGCATATCACAAATTTACAGTTCTTATGATGCACAAATAACTGGGAATGTTAGATAGCGTATTCTTCGGATTTATGCAACGTTGGATAATAGGAAGTTTGATAATCAAACATCTATTATCGGGATGGAAGGTAATATTTGTGATCAAGTTGTTTCTATTTTGATTGACCCTAGATCTAACTATAGCTATATTAGTCTTGACTTGGTGGATAAGTGTTGCTTAAATAAAGAAGTGCATGCAAAGTCTTGGTTGGTGTAGTTGGCTATAGGTACCAAGAAAGGAGTTCATCATTGGTTAAGATCTTGTGCATTTGAGATAAATGGTATGTCTACATCAATGCATATAAATGTGCTTCTGTTTGGATCATACAAAATGTTGTTGGGTATGGATTGGTTGTACATTTATAGGACTAAGGTAGATTTTTATGATAAGACTATTGAGTTCTTGGATGATGATGGATAGAGGAGAATCTTATAGTGTAAGAAGACACCTACATCAGTGAGGATGGTTACATCTATGTCGGCCAAGCATAGTAGTAGGAAAGGATGTGTATTATTTGCAGTCCATATTTATAGTGATAAAGGTAAGGATGATGAGGATGCTAAAGTCTTGAAGAGGTATCTAATTTTGCAGTAGTTTAAGGATGTATTTCCTGTAGATATTTCAAAGTCTACGCCTCATAAAGAAATGGACTCTTCTACTAAGTTGATGCCGAGAGCAACACCATCATCAATTGCACCATACAGGATGAGCACTACAAAGTTGGTGGAACTAATTTTGTAGTTGAAGAAAATGCTTGATAAGGGATACATTAGGCCAAGTTTGTCGCCTTGGGGGGCACAAGTGTTGTTTGTGAAGAACAATGGTACTCTTAGGTTGTGCATTGATTACAGGCATTTTAACAAGGTAAATATCAAGAACAGGTACCCTTTGTCACAAATTGATGATTTGTATGATTAATTGAAGGGAGAAACTATATTCTCAAAGATTGACTTGAGATCAGGATATCATCAGGTACGCAACAAAGAAGAGGACATTTACAAGACTTCTTTCCAGACTAGGTATGGGAATTATAATTTTGTTGTGATTCCTTTCAGTTTGATTAATACTCCAGCTATTTTCATGTGTTTGATGAATAGTGTGTTGCATCATTTTCTAGACAAGTTTGTGATAGTATTCATTGATGAAATATTGATATATTCTAAGAATGAGGAAGAGCACGCAGAACATCTAGCAACAATGTTGAGATTGCTAAGAGAGAATCATTTGTATTCAATATTAGTAAATGAAGTTTCTTTCAAAAAAAAGTTCATTACTTAGTGCATGTTGTTTCCAAGGAAGGTATAACAATGGATCTGGAAATGACCAGTGCTATCATGGAGTGGGAAAATCCTGGGAATGTGGATGTGCTCAGATCGCTTATGGGATTAGCAGGTTACTATAGGAGGTTCATCAGGAACTTATCACAAATTTCTTATCACAGTGCATATTTATAGAGAAAAGGAAATAAAATTGGATGGACAAAGGAATGTAAAGCTAGTTTTGAGCAATTGAAATAGTTTCTTACAAACGCTCCAGTTCTAAAGATTGCAGATCTAGATAAAGAATTTTGGTGTGTACAAATTCTTTCAATAGAGGAATTGGTGGAGTTTTGATGCAGGAAGGACATTATGCTATGCATCAAGGAAACTAAATGAGCACGAGCATAATTATGTGACGAATGATCTTGAGTTGGTAGTGATCATTCCCACATTGAAGATGTGGAGGCACTATCTTCTTAGCAGGAGGTTCATTTTGATGAGTGCTCATAGTGGGTTGAAGTATGTTTTTGACCAACTGTTGACTGTGATGGACCTACCAACATTCATGGGATCTCCCTTATATGAAGTCCCTATTATACCTCACACTGTTTGGTGTAGGAATCTCATCGAGTATAAAGGTCTGATTACCAAATCCTTAAAGATTTTCCTTGGCTCTAGTCGTCATAAGAGAGTGATGCAATGGTGTCTTCGAAAATCAAGGGAGGTCTGCCTAGTGAGTGTGTAGTTTCAACTATGTCGAGGTTTTTATACTGTAAAGGGGAAATAAAAGTGAGCCTCTAAATGAGAGGTAATAGTACCACCTTGGAAGAGATACACAAGAACTAGAAGGATCCATCTAACATCCAATGGAATAGTCCACAATAGATGTGACAGTTGTTACAACCAACAAACAAGGAAATATCTGTCTAGTATCCCACAGAATAGTCCACAAGGATGGGACAACAATAAAAACCATTACAACACATTCTCAATAAAATAAGCACTAAAATAACCGAAATAGTTCAACAATCTTAGTACATGTGAAAGAAAACATGAAGTACAAACATCCACAGGAATAGTCTTACAAACATTCATATTCCATGCATGAAGAATGTCTTAGCCTTAAAAGGCTTCTGTTATTAAGAAAAATTTCCAAGACATATGTTTACAATGTACATCACTAGCCCTAGTAGCGGGACATTAGAGCCACTCCTTGCTCCTCAAAGAGCTAGTTGATCTCTCTAATGCTTTTTGGGAGGAGCCAAGGTGAAAAGTCCTTTTTTCATACAATTAGGGGTTATATATAACCAAGGGGTGATGCTTCCCCCTTGTGACTCTTTGACTACCCTCATGACTATTCAACTTCCTATGACTTTTCATCTTACATGAATCTTGATATTCATGTGTGTCCTTTGGAATTCCGCTTTACAATACATTTGAATACAATACATTTGAATACAATATATTTGAATACAATACACATGGTCCACAATAGTGATGTGGCATATAACTGCTCATGACATGACACTGTTGACATGAACTACTTGATGATATGGCAATGTTAGGTCATTGTTGCTATTGAGTGCTAGATGTCTTCTTGGATATGCTTTCTCTTCTCCTCCACATGGCTTGCTAATGTGGAGTCTTCAATGATCTTAAGTCTTGGATGGTAGTTGCAAAGTTGTGTCCCTTTGTTTCCTCTTGATAAGTCCAATTGTGAGTTCACTTGTGAGAGAGTCTTTAGGAATGCTTCCCTCCTTCTCCTTCTTCATCATATCACCATGACTTGATAGTCTACCTTTTCTTGCAATTCACTCATGATGGGACGTCATCAATCCAAAAACACCTTAGTCTACGATGATGCATTCTTATCCATGAATTGATACCAGGAAAAGTCACAGACTGGGAGAAAGGGCTCATTGACTGCGCATTGTGTAGTTCCAAAAGACAAGGGGATACCTTGATCATTGAGATTGCGCAGTGTTGGCATTATGAGATAAGTGTTGTCCTTGATGGCAAACCACTTAGATGACAAATCATAGTGCAAAAGGTCAACAGCAAGGAATTGATGATCAAACTATAAGAAGAAGAGAAAATACATATACGCAGGTTCATTGTGACCGAGCCACATATACACGCGGGTTAGACTTTACCAGGTCACGTATGCGTATGCACGCACTTTCATGTGAGGAAAAGCACGTATATGTTGGATAACTTACCTTTGTTCTGTGGCAGTTAGTCCTTGGTACTTGAACCTATGGTGTTGGACCATGATACCTCGTCAGATGTGTTGATCCCTAGTATTGGGTGCATGGTATTGGTTTTTTATGGTTTTGGACCATGGTATTGAGTAAGGCCTAAGACTATAAAAGAGAAGAAGATCATTAGGCAAGGTAATGGAGAAAGTCTTGAATATCTGATGAAGGATGAGATCTAGTATGTAGGTTATGGGTTGCTTGATCTAAGCTAAGGAAGGATCTCACAAGTTGATGGAGAACAATATCTAAGGATAAATCGGGATCAAATGGTTTGAAATCCAGTTGATTATGCTTGTTCTAGATCTGTATACTGACACATGTAATGTTCTGAACTGGGTATATCTTAAGTTTGAGGTAGCTGCAAGTCTTGTTTGAATATTTATAGATCTGTACGTGGGTTGACTTTGGTAAAAGCGCATATGTACGCGGGTTTAGTTCGTCCAAGTAGCGTATACCATTTAAGTTGTGATTTTTGATGATACAGTTGGTTCTGAATATTGATACAGAGTTCAGTGTTCTGCTCTGTGTTCTGGTGACTGTTTTTGTTGACAGGGTTTCAGTATTGAGTGTTGATGTTGCTAAGTGTTTGTGAGCTTCAATGATATTGATGGGTCCAGTATGAAAATTGGATGAAACGTGGCCTTCAGATTGTAGTGTTGTGCTTCAGTGTATCTAGTCTAAAAATTGATGAAACGTGGTACCTAGAGGAAGGAAGAGAAGGTTGTAGCCTTCTGTAGGCCAGCACCTATGTACTAGTATCTTGGCTAGTGTAAGAGCTAAAGGGGGTTGTAGCTCCCTTCCAGGAAAGACTGGAAAATGAGAGAGAGTTGTAGCTCTCTGCAAGTTGCAGCCTGCGTACTGGTAAAGGACTACACTAGTACATTGTAAAAGAAGTTTCTTATGAAAGGAAGATAGAAACAAATTGCAGCAGGTGGTTTTTCACCCACATTGGGTTTCCACCTTAAATCATGGTGTTCATGTGTGCTTCTTGTGTGTGATGATTTGTTCTGTTTACTACTTCTGTTTACTGTTCATATGGTTAATGAAGTTCTGATGCATTATCTAAAGATCAACATGTAATGGATTATCTGAATCATAAATAATATGGATATACGCTAGTTGCTTTAGACACAGTCACATGTACACACCGGTTCGATTAACTGAAGTAGCGTATATGTATCTAAGTATGGAAATGAAAAAGTTTTACTGATTTGATAATACTGATTCACCCCCCCCCTCTCAGTATTATTTCCAACACGCAATGCGCAACTCAAGCTAGATTGAGGGATATTTCTACACAATCCTTGCTAAGGGGAAAAATTCAAGCTGAGGGAAAAAATTACGCAGTTCAAGCAAGAAATGGATGTTGTGGGATGGATCCATGGGAGGAAAAACTACATAGCTTAAGGAGGCAAGGGGAATTGGGTTGCTAGGAGGCTTGAAGGGCAGAACTGTTCAGTTCTAGGAGGTAGTGAGTTCTGATTGAGGGAAGGGCACTAGAGGAAGAATTTTCGTAGATTTGGAGGCTAAGAGAGGCTATGATTTCTTCAAATTGCATAGTTCCAGTAGGAAAAGAAAAGGCTTGAGGATTGAATATGTGAATTGCACAGTTTAAGGCAAACTGGGAGGCACAACTGTGCAATTTTGGAGGTTAAGGGAGGTTGTTGAACTAAGGAATTGCGTAGAACAACAACCCTCAAGGGAAGGGACTGTGTAGTTCCAGGAAATAAGATCACATCCAAGAGGGCTAAGACTATGTAGTGTGCATCTCAGTCAGGGGTCAGTGAAGCTAAGTTTCCTGGTCGAGAATATTTTTTTGAAAATGGATAAGTGTAGGAAGGGAGATGGAATCATAATAAACCTCGACATTGATCACACACTTAGAATTCTTTGACAACAAGAAAACATAGATCATCAGAAAACATAAACAAAACATTATGTTCTGTGTGAATTCCTCATAACAAGATATGGCAAGTGCGACACTTAAGATAGGTTTTAGAATGACCGTGACGACACTTGTGTGATAGTGCTCAATACTTTTTGTATGAGTGCGATGAATGTTTACATGGTTGGGGAAGCTCATATACACAAAGATCGACCTTCGAAACCATCAGAAAAGGATCGCAAACATTTACAACAGTAAAACATGCCAAAATATGATAGTTAATCCAACATCCAAAAGGGGCAAAATAACTTCAAGAAATCTTGTGAAATGAGATTAAGTGTTTGCAACCATCAAGGAAAATACCAAGGAAGGCTCCAAAATCTGAGTGCAAGCCAAAATTTTGGAGGGTGTTGTAGTAGCTATAAAACTTGACAACACACTGGTTGAACTCCATCTTCTCTATCTAGGTTAGTTTCTTCTATGCAGGGCCTTGGTTCCTTAGGGAGTATTGATTGATCATGCAGATCACTTGGCCTTCCCACTTACCCCATGGGTAAACATGGTCCCCTCTATACATTCTCATTTGAACACAACATAAGATTCGACATAATCACAATGTTTCGAGTTGGGAAGGGTAGTTTAACTCACGGGATTAAGATTTTTAGAGTATAATTTTTCATCTCTGGTGTTGCTAATCTGTTGCTAGTAGGCCTCGATAGTACCCCGATGGAGTCATGCAGGAACACAAACATTGCTCCACTACTAGCGAGCCTGGACAACACCTCGACAGAGTTGCTTGCTTCACCTCTTTGCATAGTAAGCCTTTCCCTTCTTTTGCCTTTATTTATTTATTTAAAGAGAACTGTGCATCATAACTTATTTATTTTGGGGCGGAAGAAGGATCCTGAATTATTGAGAGTAGAAGAGGTTGTTCCTTTAGAGAAGCATATAAATACCTCTTATTTAGGTTTTCTCATTTATAGTTTTTCCCTTCTCCATTCTACTATTTGGATAAGATTGAGAACACCAACATAAAAATGAGAATAGGCATGAGGTTTCCAAACTACCCATGGGTTCATGGTTGGACCAAAAATATCCTAACAGACAGATCATATTTTTCGTCAAAATGTCATCGTCCAAAAGATGTAACCAAAATAAGGAAGGTGGCTAATGGGCTAACCAAATGCTAAAGTGTCACAAGCCTCTTTACAGTTTAGCCACACACACTTAGAAGCATTATCACAATGATGAACAAAACTTATTCACATAACAAAACCAAAACAAAACTCAAGAAAAGAAACAAACATAAAAAAATACTATGTACATAGTGCAGGGCACATACCCATATTTTAATTGAAAATACAATTTTCAGTATGGGCCATTGATAGGGAGAGAGTAAATCTTCCCATCAAGTCATTGAAGATGATATGTGTGCTAACCAAGAATATCATGTATTGTGTATGTCCCTATCCACAGGGACTAAAACTTAGCTTGTTTGGATATGTCCTCATGGGATTTACCCCACTTTAAGACTAAGTCACCCACACTAAAGTTGCTTTTCCCTACATACTTCTTGTCAACCCACTTCTTTATACGACTTTGGTGAAGTAGAGATTTTCTTTAGATTTCAATCTTTCTTCCTATAACTTATGTAGAGTGTCCATCCTATGCTGAACCAACATACATGGCTTGCCTTGGGACTCTTGTGACAGTTGGAGAGCAACAAGTAAATATTTGGTGGGAGGATGACTTCTAATATGTACAATAAGAAGTAAGGGGAGGTTTTTAGGGAAGGCGTGACTCAGTTGACCCATAAGGAATTCACCAAAGCAAAGTGCCAGTTTCATTGTTCAGAGAATATGGTCTTTTTGATGATATGGATAAGGTTCTTGTTTGTGGATTAAACAAGACCATTCCCATGCAGATAGTAATTAGTTGAATGCTTCAATATAAAACCATTTACCAATGAAAAATCATAGTATTAGCGTTGAAAATTATGTTGCATTGTTAAAAACAAGTGATGTAGGAATGTTGAATCTAGAAATGATGTTTTATTGTAGAAAGATGATGACCTCATGATCATTCACTTGTTTTTAGTGAAACTGCCTTTGTCCACCATGTAAAATAGTCTGTATCCATTATGATATAGTAGTGTTACTTTGATGAGTGTGGGAAAATTTCCATAATAATATCCAAGCCCCACTGTTGAAAAGGTCCTTCTACTACAATGGGTTGCAGCGAGGCTGCTGACTTCTTATTCTATCAACACAACTTTGACAAACCAGACACTTGTGGACATATGCATGAGCATATTTGAATAATTTAGGCTAGTAAAAGCTGGTCTGCATAACCTTATGTGCTATAGTGTTGCCCGAAAGGTGTCCCCCAACTAGTCCATCATGGAGATCACACAATACCTTTTATGAATAGTGTGTCTCCAAACACCTGAGCAATAATCCGTTGTGGTTCTTTCTGAACAATACCCCATGCACCAATTGATAATATAATGCTTTAAGTATGAGTTCCATCTTTTGCTATGTGGAAATGTGAGAGGGAATTGTATTGTGCTTGAGTTATTGGAACACAACCTGTACCAAGAGTTTATGCTTGTAGTGGGGGAGGCTTTCTCAACATTATACATATCAATCTGTTGCTCCCATCCTACGAGCTCTTCTTCTTCCTCTTTTGTGTTTACCACTTCTGCTGCTAGTTGGAAAAGACCATGACCCTTGACTGTGTGACCTCGATTGATGTCTATATCATATTCTTGTAATCCGGTAATACAGTTCACTCTCCTTTCACCTAACATTTTTTGAACAAGAAGTGACCTAACTGCTGGGTGTGGAACAAAGATAACACAATGATCCTTCAACAAATAGGGTGTAAAGTGCTTTACTAACTTTTTCACTACATAAGCTTATTTTTCCATGGTGGGGAAATTAAGCTATGGTCCTTACAGACTTGCACTCGTGAAGGAGATAGGCCATTCATGGTTCAATTCATCATTATGAGTGAGTACAACAACAAGAGAGTTATCTGAAGAAAATTTTTAGAGCACGAAGTCTTTACTGAAGTCTGGGTTATACAACGCAGGTGCTTCTAGTATAACATGTTTGATATGGGTAAACACATCCTTTTCCCTTTTATCCCATTTTTAAATTGCGTCCTTCTTCACCATATCCTATATCGGTTTGACAATCTGGGCAAAGTCGGAGATGAACTTGTGAAGGAAGTTGATCTTTCCCAAGAAACCCTGCATGGCTTTCTTATTCACTGGGAAGGGAATCTACGTAATAGTCCCGACTCTATCTGAGTCTACCTTGATCCCAATTTTAGCAATGATATGTCCCAAAAGATTACCCTCAGATACTAAAAATATACTCTTCTTGGGTTTCAAGGATATCCTATACTTGCGGCATTGCTCAAAAATCTTCTTCCAGTGGTGTATTTGGCCTGACCTCTGTTTGGATAATACCATTACATCATCAATAAAGACCACTATGCTCTGGCCAATAAGCCCATCGAAGGTGATGTCCATTGCATGTTGGAATGTTGCACCAACTTTGATTAGCCCAAATGACATTCATTGAAACACGAATGTGCCCCACTTCATTATGAATGCAGTTTAAGTCTGTCAAGCTCTGCAACCAGAACTTGGTTATATATTTAATATCTGTCTAGCAAATAAAATGTTTCACACCCCAATACTATTTTTAGTATTTTCTCCATGAACGACACATGGTATTTTTCCTTGTATGAGGCGCAGATGAGATTCCAGAAATCTACACACATGCAAATCTCCCCAAAATGTTTCCTCACTGGAACTAGATTTGACATCCACGTTGAGTGTCACACTCTGTGTATGATCAGAGCATCCAACGATTTTCTAAGCTTCTTCTATATGAGAGGCTCAAGCATTGGATGGAATTTACTCAGTTTATGTTGAAATGGCTTGGCCCCTTCCTTGATTGGTATTACATGCTAGATGATTCACGTGTCATATGTCTTGAGTTCATTGTACGTCCATGCGAAGACATGGTACTGCTTGAATAAGTGGATGAATGTTTTTCACTCTTGCGGTATGAATTAAGTACCGATATTAACATATTTGGGATCCTTCTTTGTTCCGAAGTTGATCTACTCATGCAACAGAGTGAAACTATGGGTCTTCGCATTGATGGGTCCCTAGAAGTAGTTCTGTAAATCATACATCTTTTCTAATGATACCACACCCTTGGGGATGAGGTTCCCTTTACTTGCATTGGTTACATCCTGTAGTTACCTTTCGTGTTCATCCTCATGGATCACTATGTATTTGAACATGTTAATGTTCGCCATAAAATAAAGTATATGTTGGTCATCATAAAAAACATGTAAATTAGTGATATTATCTAGGATGAAATATTTATAAAGAATCACAATACAAAACCATACCTCATTGGTGACATCCTAGCTGCAACATTTTCCAAGGCATCCACAGCTGTATTACAAATTCTTTGAACAAAAATAATATTAAAATCTTAGAAATGTGCGATAAGACACCATGCCTCTTGTTGATAACTTTTAAGATGATGTGACACACAATGTATGGTGTTATGTACCTATCAGACCATGATTTCTAAGTCACCTACCACTTTTAGGATGGAAACGTTGAGGTCAATGGCCTTTTGCAAGCCCAAGATGAGTGCTTCACACTCTAGAATGTTATTTGTGCACTCAAATTCCAAGCGCCTAGAGATCAAATGCTTTCTTTGTAGTGGGTGTATTAAAATGCAACCAACTCTAAATCCCTCTTGCATTTTGGAACCTTCAAAATACATAGTCCGAAAAATTGTATGTAGAAGGACTATGAACTACACTAATACTACTACTACTAACTATACAAAGTTCATTATCACTTGTTATACAAGGAACGAGATCCAAGTGTGTGTCTGGAAATCTCATGAAATGAGATGAATTGTTTGCAACCATCAAGGAAAAGACCAAGGAAGGCTTCGAAATTTGAGTGCAAGCCAATAATTTGGAGGGTGTTGTAGTAGCTACAATGCCAACCTAATTTAAATTCCAGGAAAGGTAGGTGTTTGGCTATGATTAGTGATTTTGATTTCAAGATCAGGTACATTAAGGATAAAGAGAACAAGGTTGCAGATGCTCTTAGCAAGAGAGTGCAGGTAAATCACATTACAACTATGAGTTCATATGGGACAAATTTACAGGATCAGATCTTATAGGCAGGACAACAGGATGAAAGGTGCCAACAAATTAAGCATATGTTACAATAGTAGGGTATAGGTGATCACGATGTGGATTATTGTCTCACGACAAATGGTTTGGTTAGATTTAGGGACAAGATCTATGTATTGGAAAACGATGAGCACAAGAAGATTATCTTGTGGGAATTTCATGGTAAGTCATATTCAAGTCACCTCGGATATCAAAAGAAATTGAAAATGGTTAAGAAGTTATACCATTGGATGAACTTGAAGAAATACGTAGTTGTGTTTGTTGGGAGGTGTTTGGATTATCAACAGGTAAAAGTAGATTGTAAGAATATAGGCAGTTTATTGTAGTTGATTCCAATTCCAAAGTGGAAATGGGAGGTCATTTCCATGGACTTCATTATAGGTTTACCGAGGAAATCTAGAAAACATGATTCTATTATGATTTTATTTGACAAGTTGACTAAGGTAGCTCACTTCATTCCAGTGAAGTCTACAAATTCAACTAGAGAGGTAGATCAGGTATTCGTTAGGGAGATAATGAGGCTACATGGTATTCCTAGGAAGATTATGTCAGACAGAGATACCAAGTTCACTTCTAGGTTTTGGAAGGAGTTGTTTGTAGGTTTGGGGACAAAATTATCCTTCAGTGCAACTTACCATCTGTGCAAATATGGACAGACAGAGAGGGTCAACAAGATTCTGGAGGACATGTCGAGGATGCATGTTATGCATCAACAACAGAAGCGGGAAGACTATATTCCATTGGTTGATTTTTCTTATAACAATGAGCATCAGGAATATTTGAAAATGAGTTTGTTTGAGGCACTTTATCGGTAGAGTTGTAATAATCCCATAAGTTGGAGTGATCTAGTGAATAAGGAGTTGATTGGACCAGACATGTTGGCATAGGTGGAATATGAAATGTAGGTTATCAAGAAGAATCTAAAGGCATCACAAGATAGGAAAACAATTTATGAAGATCAACATAGGGAATTTAAGGAGTTTCAAGCTGGGTAACATGTGTATTTGTGCATCAAGCCCAATAAGAGCTCCTTGAGGATTGGATCATGTGCCAAGTTGGAACCTCGATATTACAATCCTTTCAAGATCCTTGAGAGGATTGGACTAGTGGGCCTATAGACTTCCACTGCCTCCAACATTGAACTTACATGATGTTTTAT
The DNA here is from genome assembly GCA_000404065.3 of Pinus taeda. Lineage (NCBI taxonomy): Eukaryota > Viridiplantae > Streptophyta > Pinopsida > Pinales > Pinaceae > Pinus > Pinus taeda. The sequence goes on along the minus strand of APFE030537691.1, from coordinate 1,685 downwards.
ATGTCTCATTGCTTAAGAAGTATGTGAAATATGCTGATCATGTGATTGACTAGTCTATATTGCAAGTGGAGATAGAAAGAGAATTCTAGTTGGAACCTTAGTGCATTTTGCAGCGAAATATGCTCGTTCTCCATAACTAAGGAATCAAGCAAGTTAAAGTGCAATGGAAGCACTTTGGTCCTAATGAAGCTACATGGGATATGGTTTATGAGATGTGGGCTATGTATCCTTCTCTATTCACTAGTTGAGTGGATATGCCTTGATATATGTGTTTGATTTGTATTTTGGTTTAGTCTATATATATGCATATGTATGTAAATATACCATTGAATTCTGTTATAAAGATCCAATAAGAAATATGGTGTTCATGTTATGATGGTCATGATCTCAGTAGTATGATATGATGTAAATGTTGTATCCAGTTGTGTTATAAAGCTCCATGGGTAACATGTGCTTTGCTGGTTTATAGGTGTCATTGAACACCAGGATGGTGTTTCCCCAAGGAGGAGCAGTTTGTAACAACCCTTGGTTGGTTTTCCATGTAAATAAAAATAAGACCAAGGCCATGGGACATGTATTCCAAGCTGAATGTTGAGAAAAACATAGTGATGGGTATCACTAGTTATTAATTAATGGCTATGGAAATTGGCAACGAAAAAGAGGCATTAATTGGCATTTTATTTATGAAATAAAGGAAAATAGGAGAAAAGGGAGATGACGGGTCACACGTTTTCATGTGAGGAAAACTAAAGGAAAATTGAAGGAAAACAAAGAAAATAGAGGCCTCAATGATAAAAAAGGTTACTAAGGATCAGTTCACAACCTTTTGTCAATTTTATCTTGGAGTTATCTTCTATTCTCCCACTATCTCATACTATTGTACACTTAGAGTATTATTGTAGCATTATTGGAGCACTTCAACATACATTTGATTTGGAGAAAGAAGGCAAAGGAAAGAAGGAAAGCGCAAGGGAACAGTTGGATCAATTGCTACATTTGGATTAATTTGTAGGTAACGGGTTGCATGTATGATTTCCTTGATGATATATAGATGCATGTGATTATATAGTTATGTGTTGTCCTTGGCATGGAGATATTCCTGGATTGACAATGATTGTAGCCTTGCCTTACCATTTCCCAAATGTTACACAAAAAATTGTCACCATGACTTTCTACCGTTTGTGTGAGTCCATCAACACTCATACATACCTCCTTTGCAAGTCTTGAGCCTCAGCTCTTCATGTCAAGCCTTGAGAATGGGAGAAAGACCTTAAAAATATCTCAAATCCTGGTTTCGCACTTTCTCCTAGCATTGCCTGCGGTGCCGCACCCAATGGTCATGTTTCTTGCGAACCTGACCACTTTGTCTGTTGAGTAATGGGTGCGAACCCCTGTAAAAGTTAAAAAGGCATGAGTTCACTCTTAAAAACTCATCTTGAGTCACTTCTAGACACTTCTAGAAGGAATATTGTGCTGGCAAGTTCGCTCCACCTTGGTTCATCCATTCCATAACTAAGGGAGCTAACTCCATGATATGAGGTGCTTATCCCATTGAAGGAGGAACTTATCCCTTCAATGGTGGACCTGCAACTTTCTCCATTTGCACTATAAATTCAGGCATTGGGCTGGTTGTAGGGGAGGTTGAAAGCTGAAGATTCTTGAGGGTAAATGTTGTTGGAAATTAG